>JADDOH010015253.1:0-16619 GCA_016648135.1 Agrypnia vestita
CCGTCTCGACGCCTGGAATCCATTATGAGAGATCTGTTTGTTATCACCTGGTGACCTAGTGGTTCGACGTTATATGTGACTGCCTATATTGGCGTAAAGAGAGGCGCTAATGAGCTCTGGGGGCATTGTTGCTTGGGGTTATCTACTATCTCTCTTTGGTAGAATTTTCGGAAGGTGATTTCACTCTGCCAGTTTCCCCAACAAGATCTCCTCTATCGGGTAGTTTTCCAGCCAATTCAACGAAGCCACAGCAGAACGAACACTTCCTGGCGTTGCTTCCACTCCAGCCTCTCTTAGGATTGACTTGATCCAACCACCTATCATTGTCCGTGAAGCTGGCTTTACTTCACCTGCTGTCGTCACAAATAGTTCTTTCATGTCCGGCATTCGTCTCGGCTGTGAGAGTGAGACCAGCTTTTGGATCCAAAACAAGGGGTTGATGTTCCTTTCATCCGATGCGCTCAACCTCCATCCCGATTGTTTGTGTCTTGCCGTGACAGTCTTCGCTCCAAAGGCTGGCCATAGCGTGATGGAGTCTCCTTTGTCGATCAATCGGTCCGGGGTGACTCTGAGAAGTGTCAGATCTTGGACTCTTCGCCCAGATGCCATGATGAGTAGTATGGCCGTCCTCCTTGACACGTCATACAGGCTGTTTCCTTGGCGGGTTTTCACGTAGCCACTCCACCACTACTCGGGGGTTCCAGATCGGGGGTCTCTCAGTGCATCCACCAGAAACCGAGATGGCTTTAAGGACGTGCCTGACGAGGAAGTTCGAGCTAATCTTATCTGCATCAAGAGCTGGGCCACAGAAAGATACGATTGCCGATTTGTGGACCAATATTGTTTGAGGGGCTAGCCCTTCGTGGATGAACAGGTTGGCCAGATATCTTGCCACTGTTGCAGGGGGAGGGTTATGAGGTTGGACAGAATGCGTGGTACACCATCGCTGCCACCTATCCCAGGCCGGCTTGTAGGTGTTCAGCGTTGAGCCTCTCCAGCCAGATCTGAACAGCTGCTGGTCCTCCTGGCTCCAATCCGCTATAGCCTGTTCCCACCCACTGCTATTCTCCAAACTTCCAGTTGGAGGTCCGACACCCTCGGTGGGGGAAACCCTGTCGACGTATCGATCAGGACGCTCTTCAGATCTCTTACGCAGGCCCGCTCGTAATCCCAATGCTGACTGAATGCGTTGAGATAGGAGGCCGAGCAATCGGTTGAGTCTAGCGACACGTAGTTTGGCACCACATGGGCGGTGGCCGATGCGAAGAGGTCGATCTGAGGACGTCCCCATATTCGGAATATTTCCTCTATCGCTGGTTCCAGGAGGTGCCATTCCGGGAGTGGTGTCCCCCATGAGAGTCGGTCCGCAATCCCGTTGTATCTCCCTGGAATGACTGCGCTGTCAGAGATATTTCCTGCTGGTCGATAAACTCTAGGAGGTCTCGAGTTATCTTCAGAAGGCCCACTGATCTTGTCCCCCCCTCCTTGTTGAAGTAAGTCACTACTGTCTTGTTGTCTGTCTGCAGTAGGGTCTTCGTTCCTCTTAGCAGGTAAGCGTGATCCCTGATCACTGCGTAAACAGCGAAGGCTTCTTTCTGGTTGGAATGCCACCGCATCTGCTCTGGGGTCCACTGGCCTGATATCGCCTTGTCGTCCACCTGGCCGCCCCAACCTGCGTCCGCTGCGTCTGTAGTCAGGAAGTGGGAGAAGGGGGCTTCGTGTATTGGGCAGGACTCCCCTACGGCCTCCAACCACCACTCTAGGTCTTGCCGAACCGCGGCAGGAAGCTCCACTTGTCTGGATGGCTCGTGCCTCTGCAGCTCGCGGCTGAATCTCTGCAGTCTTCGGCAATGCAAACGACCCCGAGGGGTGGCGAAGTTTGCGAAGTTGAGTCTCCCCAAGAGGCCTAGAACCTGCTTGGGGGAGCAACTGCCGGCCTCGATCGGGCGCGCAGTACTTGGCGAAGGCCAGAGCACTTGCGGTCCGAGAGGGATTTCTGGTTGGCTTCTGAATCTCTGCAGTCTTCGGCAATGCAAACGACCCCGAGGGGTGGCGAAGTTTGCGAAGTTGAGTCTCCCCAAGAGGCCTAGAACCTGCTTGGGGGAGCAACTGCCGGCCTCGATCGGGCGGCGCAGTACTTGGCGAAGGCCAGAGCACCTGCGGTCCGAGAGGGATTTCTGGTTGGCTTCGGTGTCCCAAGTTATGCCCAGAAACTCCAGCTTTTGGGTAGGTATAAGGATACACTTGTCGCGGTTGATGCACCAACCCAGATGCTGGAACAGATTGACCGTCTCTACTGCCTGGGTCGCTAGCAGGTCCCTTGACTGATTGGCCAGAAGGAAGTCGTCCAGGTAGACTACGGTCCTTATTCCTCTCTTCCGCAAGAGTCCCGCTAGCCAGTTTGACAGCGTTGCGAACATTCTCGGGGCTGATGACAGGCCAAAGGGCAGGCAGGTCATCTGGAGAAGTTCCCCTTGGTAGTATAGTCTCAGGAACTTTCGGTGCGATTCCGCTATTGGTAGGTGAAAGTATGCCTGGGTTAGGTCGATTTTCACCAACCAATCTTTGGGCTGGAGGAAGTCTGGGACCCGAAAGTGGTTGAACAGCTTGAAGGGTTTCGCCTCCACAAAGGCATTCAACGCCTTCAGGTTGAATATCGGCCTTAGGGAGTTGTCCGACTTCGGAGTTAGAAACAGATTTGAGATGAAGCTCGGAGAATGATCTGCTCTTTCCAGCACGCCTGACATCTTCAGGGCCTGAATGTGACTCGACATGTCTCGAGACTCCTTCGTGCTGAAGCTGCTCAACAGCTGCCTGGTGGGGAAGACTAACGGAGGTTTGGCCACAAAGGGGATTCTCGCGCCCTTGAGGATTCTCAGCACTATAGGTGGTGCCCCGAACTCCTTCCACGTGCTTTGGAACCTCCTCAAGCGTCCTCCCCAGAACTGGTTGTTCAGCCTCGCGTCATCTTCTACCTCTGCGGCTACGGTCACCAGCGGGTTTTCGGCCGTGGTCTGCCTTCCGGTTAGGTCTCCTGTTCGGGTTCCCTGAGCCTCGCTCCCTGTGCCTCGGCTCCGGCAGAAAGGGCTTACGGGACTGGAGGTATCCCTGGTTCGGAGCTCGACGAGAAGTTGACGGCTGGGGCTGAGATGTTGACGGTTGGGCCAGGTTTCGGGTTGCGGGCGAGACCATCACCTTCTCCTGGCCCCCGTTCTTTAGGATATACGCCGATAGCTCTTCCCTATTGAACAAGTATCCCGAGCTTGGAGGGATTTTGGCCGCACCTTCTCGCACGAAAGGGTCTTTGAAGCCCTCCAATATGGCCTTTCGCCGGTTCAGTATACACTCTGCCCGTCTGCCGCACACAATCTGCAGGATGTCGTCCGAAATCTTATTGTACGGAGCATCGCTGGTGAACATCGACTGAATCCGCTCGAAGAGAGCCGAAGCGGACAGATCCGTGCCGGGTTCGGATGCCCAATTCACCAGCGATTGCATCCCGTCTCTCAGGGTCTCTCTCTGGGCGAGCAAGGCGTTTGAAAGCGCGGCGAGCGATCTTTCCAGCAAGCCAGTATGGGTCGGCGCGTTATCGATCCTTCTCAAGTCGTCGTTCACCGACAATTCCACAAATGTGGGAGTCGCCGCGTAGGTTCTCTGCGTTTCCGCATAGCGAACGCCTGACCACTCGTCGGAATCGAAGTGTTGCAACTTCGAGATCTGTTCGATCCGCTTCGGGTCCGCTCTCGGTACTGGCGGCTCCTTCACGACCGTGCTGAGCTTGCCGAACTCCAGCGTATTCTTCGCCCTTCTGAGGCTCGGCGGCGGCTGAATAAAGGGCGCATTCGTGTTCCGGCGTTGGCGGCGTTGTTGATGCAGGAGCCGCGCCGCCCGCTAACAAGGCCTCCGTCAGAGCAGTCACCTGTTTTAGCAGGTGGTCTACACGCGGGTCGTATGCTACGCGGCGTCTCTTTCAACTCGGTTCTTCGAAAGAAGATCCGTCATTCGAGGATACCGGCGAAGGAGCTTGCTCGTCCGCCATCTTGTTAACAAAACGTTTGACGAAATTCACGGGATTTACACTAAAATATCAACGTCCTGTCGCACTATGTTAAAAATTTGTATAGTCTAATGTTTGTTAACCTAGGGATCAAAAATTAAGGGGGTAGGTTGCAATAGAAACACAAAAAATCACAACAAAAGTTGGCGTGTCTAAACGCGTGCCAAATGGCGCGAAACAACGACGTTATATGAAAGAAAAACCGTTGCGCGGACGAAACCGGAAACAGGGATACCAGCGGGAATAAATTGTCGCAAACAGGGAATCAGAGGGGGTAGGAACGCGTGTCTAGTGGCGAAACAGCAGGCTGTTCTCTCATAATGGATTCCAGGCGTCGAGACGGAACACAAAATAACAATATTATTATTTTTCAGAATTCGTTGGAATATAAACATTTAGGTTTACGGAGTCACATATTTTATTGTTTTTTTACTTGCTTTATTTAGGACTCTAATTCCGACCTCTCTCTCGGCACAATGTTGAGCTTGCAAGCTGCCGTGCCGGTTCCGGCCACCCTCCCGGTGGCTCCGGTGCCCCCGCCGCCTCCGCCCTACCACATCGCTGTCCTGCTTCCCCCCCGACCCGTGACTGAGGCGCCGCCTCCTTCCTACGAGAAGGCCATCAGCTAGTTGCGACACCGTCAGTAGACTCATCAACGACACCATAAGCTGGATTTGATTGTTACAAATCATTTTTGCAACCTAATATTCTAGTATTCAGTTTTCTATTTCTACACTTTGTCATCTGTTAAAAAATGTTTTTTCAACTTATGTTTTTTTTTTATAAATTGAAATTATTGTTTTAAATATGCATTTTTTTTGTGCAAGGTTAATCAGTCGTGGATTTTTCTCAATTTTTTCTGGAAGTTTATACTAAATCGCAGGGGCGTTCAGTGAGAACAAAAAGAACGGCTTTTATTTAAAACATATACAGGCTTATTTGGAAAACATTAATAACCTCGCAAGACTATATTCCTGCCTTGATTATGAGTCGAAAATGTTCAAGCTATTATGACCTAATATCAGTAGTTATGGAGATATATGACATGAAAGTTTGCATTTTTTGTTCAATATTTCTGACTTATTTTTTGTAAAACGTTGGACTATCATTACAATAACTCGTATCGATTACGAAAAATTTATTTGTTTCAATATAAGTTAAATAAAATGATAAAAACCCTGAAAATATTCCAGTTGGAATGTTTTCCAACTGGAATTTGAAGGTTTTTTTTATTTTATTTAACTTGTATTAAAGGGAATTAATTTTTCTTATTCGATATTAGTTACTGTAATGATAGTCCAACGTTTCACAAAAAATTAGTCAGAATTATTGAAAAAAAATGCAAACTTTGATGTCGCATATCTCCATAACTATTGATATTAGGTCATATTAGCTTGAACATTTCGACTCATAATCAAGGCAAGAATACAGTCCTGCGAGGTTATTAATGTTTTAAATATTTAAATTATTATTAAATAACCCTGTATTTGGAAAAAAAAAATCAAATATTATTGACAGAATATTATGAAATATTAAAATCTGAAAATATGTTTATTATTGTGATTGGAATATTACGAGATATGTCTCTTATTTCGGTTTCTTTTCAAAATATACGCTCAGGAAAAAGTCACGCTCCTCGTTCTCACTGCATGCTCCTGCTAAATCGAAATACTGATTCTGATCATCGCTACCCAATAATTTTTGAAACACTCAGTGAATGAGATTGGTGCCAAATTAATGAAATCAGTCATATCTAAATAAAGTTCTTCCACAAACGGGATTGCAAACAGCTCAAATAAATGCAGTTGTTATCAACTCACTGATTTTCTACTAATTTGTCCACAATGACCGTAGTATTGTAACAAAAGATAAAACAAACATTATTTCTGATGTAATATTTCTAAGTTGCAGTAACAACAACGGAATGATATATTTATCTGTATACACACATTCTCAATACTGGCGACAGCGTGTGTAGTGGATGTTTTGCGCCGTCAGTACGTGTTTATCGTCTTTAAAACATCCAAATTGCCAGCATTTAACTTTAACCGATGAGACTCTTTACTTTAGAAAAGAGTTAAACTGTATTAGTATAAGTTATATTAATGACAAAATGTATTTGAATATATTATTATCTATCTTTTGTGATGATTAAGATTCATTTGTTTGTCATTTTGATGTTTGTGGATCTTCATGCTTACATTTGAATACTAGGTTAAGAGAAGAGCATTTTCATAATATTTAAGTGTTTTCGTGGAATATTTGTCAAATCAAATAACAGTATCTAGAATAATAATTTGTAAGGTATGAAATAACGCGAGAGAATGAAAATTATTTGAAAAAATGAGTTTTTATACTGAAAGTGATCTATCTCTTGATATTGTAGATGTCACCGTTTCCCAAGTCTAATAGAAGAAGATTATCAGACTCCTGCCTCTGGAAGCTGCTCGTCGATGCCACATGGTTTCTTTTTTTATCTCTTTTGTTGCAATGAAGTGTACGCTGGCCTACCCGCAATGTAAAAGTTTTTCTATATTCACTCTACTTTTAAAAGATCGCCTTCACTAATCATAGTAAAGAGAAACAGAGTGAAAAGAAAAGACTTTCCTTGGCATTTTTATAGCTCATTACATGCAGTGGCACCGATGTACGCACATGTCAGGGGCAGGCGTACAAAAAAGTTAGTTGACTCAGATTTGTTAATGCCTGAACTTTTTTCCTAATCAAATCAATCAGAGTGTGGTACTTTGATAGGCCATTTTGTGTCGCCAGTTTAATAGCCTGGAATACAAAGTCGAGATTAATCTTAAAATCTTTTTTTAATTTTTTTAAATCACGAAATATGCAGGGATACTGAAAGCATCATTGGGGTGAATATTCACTAGAAGAAGTTGTATAAATTGTCTTTATATACATATATATATTTAAATAATTGAGAATAATCAAGAAAAAAGTGCAGATCATAAATACTTAGGATTATCTACGAAGGAAAGAATTACTATTATGTAATGTTTTTTTTTTTAAATATTGTTACCTATCTTGAAGAATGTTGTTTTCTATGCACATGGTTGTTACTCACTGGTAGGCAACTACTTTGGTCATTTATTGTTTATAAATGTTCGCTATACATTTTAAAAATTTAAGATTCTTATATTTAAGATGGTAAAAATGTTTCATGTGTTCATATATTTTAAATACTACTGTATTTCATTCAAGAATTCTATCTTAGGTCCAATTCTTTCCCCTAAACTATTGACCAATTTTAGTAAATTTAATATTTTGGCTTAACTATCTGATAATACAAAAATATTTGTCTAAGTAATCTACCGCATACTTCTACACACAATACAGTTGGCAAGAGTTGAATTAGTCGAGAAATATCAGCAACGCAAGTAATCCAACATTTATATAGGATGTATGGAATTGATGTATTGTACTAACTTATGATTGGTTACCCGACCGCACCACGCACAGACCTATTTTGTATTTAATTTTTAAGATAAATTGGATTTGTCACCTTTGCGTACAATTATTGTAAATATATGTCGTTTATGAAAGATTTTCATGTGAATATCAAAATGCAGGTAGAATCACGAAAATGTAATAATAAACTGTCCACTTTAGAACAAGCACAGATTGCTAAAACTTGAGCCTTTCATGTATATTTATATATGTAGTGAATATACATAACTCAAAGGTAAATTGTCCATATAATATGTTAAACCCTTTTGAATGATTTATAACCTGTTCCGGGTCATCCTCCAGAATGCACAACTTGGGCACGGAACGGGACAAGGAAACATTATTTTCATGTCACTTATTCATTATAATAAGCCATTACATTCGTGTCAAAAGTGATAACTCATAGAGGCAGGAATGTAGTTAAGTTTTTGTGAATCTAACCATTACTTTGATATACAATTCATCGTTAAGTATCTTTAAGGAATCGCAACTATAATGATAAATTATCCCCGAATAGCTTGATTTTTTCTGTGTACCGTATATTCACTAACTTAGTGCCGTATTGTGTCATGAAATTACAATGAATGCCAAAGATTATATTATGTGGATTTTGTAATTTTTACATTCACTTGTAATTCTTAATTTGTGGAATAAAACTGGTTCTTTCTGAAATAATATTTGACAAAGGTTTTAACTAAGTTTTGATTGTTTGAACTATGCGCAGTAATAATATTTAATTTTAAATTTAAAAATACTATTATGATTTTCCCTCCATTAATCAAACTTTGTGTATGTAATAGCAGTTACCTGATTTTTAAACTAATTTTAGGAACTTTTACATACGGCAAGACTTCTTGGACCCTCAGAATGTTATTTCAGTTTACTTAAATTTAGGGATCTCTCAACGAAACGAGAACATGGAAAACCGGGTTGGTGATGGGCAGTCGTCTCCTTATTTAGTCACAAAACTCTGGTTTTAGGAAGTTATTGTGATAATGAATGTTGAAAGGTTCTCTGTGGGAAACCGAGCAGAAAGGACTGATGATAAAGTAAGGAAATATATATAATTTTTAAACAAATGTTAAATGTATAATATTTTTGTGGAGAAGAAGAACTTCATAGGGTCTAGTTGTAAAGTGTAACACAATGTGAATCTTTATTATACTTTATTCACATACATTATAACAGTTTTTTAAATGTTTAAACTTATTCGCGGAAGTGTAATCCATCTGTATGCTTTGCTGTATCCGAGATAATAAGGTATTGGTAACAATTTGAAGCGTGCCTCTGAATATTTGGAGTCCCATTATTTTGCATTTATTTTTATTTAGATGTACTCAAGTGTGGTTTAAAACCAAAGACTTATTTATATGTATATTGTATGGGGGGGTTTAGAGATACTTATCCTATCGCCTTATTCCTAACTCAACTTTAGCAATGCGATGTGATAAGAGCGCTTGGTCGTGCTACTTACTGCGCTGGCTATTGTTGATACCGGAATATGACCTCTGGGAACGATAAAGATTGTGAAAAATTGCGTTTATTATTATACAATTTTATTTATAAAGATTCTTCTGGCGTTACCCTTATGTTTAAGGAACTTTTTGTATAATGATTATGAAATAAAGGTGTTCTCAAAATATATCATTTGATTTATTTATCCATTTTCATGTAAAATTATGAAAATTAAATACAGTAAAACCCCGATAATTTGAAATTCACAATAATTCAACATTTTTGAAACCCACGAGTTTGCGAATGCAAGTTTTTGAACAAAAAGTTTGAAACCCACGAGTTTGCAAATGCAAGTTTTTGAACAAAAAGTTTGAAACCCACAAGAACGCGAACGCTGACAGCAGATATTTAGATCTCGTCATAAGTGATATCGACTACAAAGTTACTTATTATGATGACCTATTTCTCCCTCCTGATCGCCATCACCTGTACTCGAATGCTTCATTAGTGTTGCGGCCCAATCAAATTTAATCCACCAAATAATGCCAAAATAAAATTTTCGTAAAGGAAATTATGATGCCACCAATACAAAAAACTCAAATATTGTGTGCTGTTCTGAAAATAGCAATATTGAGATGTCAGATCATTATCCCGATTTTGACAGGTATGTATAACATTGTATTGTTGCCAATTTCAATGTTTTAAGTTTGACATGTTTGAAATTAATAAATTCAATCAATTAGAAAGCTTTAAAACTCGCATCGAATCGCGTGTGCGCCGCGCGACTCGATGCGAGTGAGGTATGTACCTGTTCGCGGCGAGCCGATGCGTCACGTCTTTATTCTGTGTCAGCTTTATGGTCTATATTCTGTGGTATCTGCTACCAGCTGCGGTCCCGGATACACCCGCAGTTTGCAATAAATAACGGGTCCGTAGCTGCGTGTATTATTTAATAAATTCGCCGCCACTCAGAATTATTAAAAACATTAAGATATTAACAATTACAAATAATGATCTTTCTAATTGATTGAATTCAGTAATTTCAAACCTGTCAAACATAAAAAGCAAGGGCTAGAGACCTAGCGATTTACCGACATTTGAATTGCATGGGCATGCTTCTGTCGGAGCTTTTTTATTTTTTAATATTTTATTTGTAACTCTGAACCCATGAAGTATAATCAGACATGTTCGATGCAGTTTATCTGATTGAACCATGAAATAGCAAATTTATTAGCAATGATACATTTGGCAACTAAAGTCACACCTAAAATCTGCTCCAATTCTGTCGGACAACTATACAATCGGCACAAGCGATAACACACAATACCATGAAGCATCGTACTGTGGGTGCAATGCTTACCCATAGGAGGTGTGATGTGATAAAAAGATTTTGTATACTTCTTCAATAACATCAAAATAACTTTGTGGTAACAATATTTATTTTAATAAAATGCTTTGTCGACTATTTTTGGAATCATCAAGAAAATCACTATTTTTGGAATTATCAAGAATTTGTGAAAATAAATAAAAACTAACTTACTCGCCCGAGATCCTGGAACAATTTGGCATTATCACTGCTAGGCCGGATCTAAGAGTGCGTAGATTGTTAGAAACCACTAAATCCACAAAAAGTTACGTGTACAATGGCCCAAGAAATAGGATTGCCAATCTGGTGAATAGCCACTGTGTTGATATCAACTTCTTCGATGAATCATACGTCTCATTCTCATCAGCGGCAAAAAGATTGTTATCACAGTATTAAAATTACCCTCAACCCTATATGATTATACCATGTTGTTACTATGCTAGTATTGTTTTTTTATATATGTGCAATTTTTCTAATCCATTCATTTAAGTCTATTATTTTTGTAAAATCAATGTATATAGCCGATTGGCGTATGAATAAATAAATAAATAAATAAATAAATAATTTTAAAAAAACAGAGTCCCCAATTCCGGGCCCGCTGCGTGGAGCAGGGAAGAGGGTTTACAACCTCTTATTGGCAGGTTTAAGGATCCTTTATGTTGACTATGTTCACCATTTCTTCAATCCCCCCCCCGCTTACAGCAACATGTTTTGTATTTTAACATTAAATTAACAAAACAATAACCCCCGTCTCAACACTTCTCTACTCCAGCGCTGCCACCAACGGGCTCCGCCACCACCATAGTCCCAATAGGGCACACATCATCCATACTGTTGTGTACACGAGTTTTGTACAGTGTTTTCTTGTAGATTTTGTTTAATTTGTCCGTTTTCGATGATTTAGTGTGCCTTGTACGCCCTAGGATGTTTCACATAAAAAATACACATAAATAAATTAAACCATGGTCAATAATTGGAATAAATGCAGGTTTATTGAAAATTATACATTTGACAAATAATTAACTATAATATAATTTAATAAATTAGTTTAATAAGATTAATAAGGAATATAAATGTGAGAAACTTTAGTGAAAGGAAAACTGTACACATAATAATGTCGATCACAACACTTTAATAAATACAATGCATGATTATTTTACATAAGTGAAAACACATTTTACAGATATGCTCAAATTACAATGGCATTAGTGCTCCAGTGCCCTGGTGAGCCATCATTTTTCTCTAGTCGAAGGATAGGATCGCTCCTATTCCAGTTTATTCTTGTTTCAAGATCACAATTTGAACTTGAATTTCAAGATAAGATCATAAGAAAAATGAGAAAGTTCAATTATGGACAGATTTAAAAATAGCAAATTTTATTTACTTTGCCAAAAATCATATTTTAAGTATTTTTATGACCGACTTGCAAATGCAAACAGCTTAAAATGGAATGCTGAAAAGAATGACCTATTAAGGAACTCTTCAAGATACTTCTAATTTTATACTTTCGTACATACAGTTTATATGTATAAATACTAGTGATGAGCTAAATCATTATTTTAACTATGATTGTAAGATTTGTGTTCAAAAATAACAATGATTGGTAACCGATTATTATGACCAAGCACTGATACCTAGAAATTAAATCTCATTATTTCCACAATCCAAATTAAACAGTTAAATACAGTAGAACTTCATTAATTTTAAATTCAAGGGACCCAAACAAAATTTCAAATTATGTGGAACCTGGTTAATTCGAAATTCAAGGTATAAAAATAAATAAAAAATTGTGATACTGATAATAAAAAATTATTAATTTTGTAAAAAACGTCTGTATTTTTGCATATTTCAAGAAATAATTTCAAAAACGCAATATTTATTATTCTAATACAAAGATCGCGACATTGACATATTTGTTGTTCTCACATACAAAAATATAGAAATATTCTTTTCAATTTCCTGAAATTTGATGATTTCCATTGATGTATGGTGCAAGCGGCTAAAAATTATTTCTAATTACTAATTACCATGGTTAATCTACTATGAAATTAACATTTTGGGACTTTTTATTTTTAAAATTACTAACTATGGCAAATTTCGAATTATCGGGGTTTGAACTAACAAGGTTTTAATGTTTAGTTCATGATAACAATAACGGTTCAACTCGACGCTATAAAATGCTGTAAATTTTTTTTTTAAATCTCTGACAAGATCACCGATTTACGATCTAACAAAATACATCATACAAATACAGCATAGATTGTTTCACATTCCAATATACAGGACCAACCTGCCGATGGTTATGCCTGTTGGAAAAGCTACAGCTATGCTGAACAAAATCGCTTTTGGATATTGATATATTCCATGTGTCTGAGGGGATCTTCCGAAGCAGGATTCTCCTACACCTCTGACCAGATTGTTCAGGTCACTTTTAATTGGTTAATAATAAATTGTTATTTTAATATACAATATGTATATGTGTGTGTATATATGTATGTATATGTATATGTGTATGTATGTATTATATATATATATGTGTATAAATTCATAATATGTATGCATTAAACATAAAGTTTGTAATGTACATATTATATAATAAATAAAAATTTAAAAATTGAAATTGAATCATTATAAAATATTGTCCACCTCTCAACGATTTGTCAGATGAAGTCAAATACATTTTAGTAATAATAATAACTTTCACAATTTTTCTTTTTCTTGTCACTTTTAAAAATATGTATACAAAAAGATTGCTTTTATTCTGTGTTAAAAATTAATAAAGCGGAAGTATTCATATACATATTTGAATTTAAGTTAATTTAATTTGGATAAATAAATTTTTTATATATTGTGTGATATTAATTTCCAGAACTGGTGATATACATCTTAACTGATGATAATGGAAAGCACTTTTGAAATAAATGAGTACTAATAATATGGCCTAAAATTATTTTTTTAAATAATACAATTAAAACTCTTTGGACTCTCGCCTCGTGATCCAAAGGTCTCGGGTTCGAACCTCACTCCAGACTAACAAGTTAGTCCTATTTTCATAGCACAAGCATTTAGCTTAGTTTGAAAATAGTAAGAATATTGATGTGACATGTATTCCATGTTGCATCTCTATTTAAAAAAAAATAATAATAATAATAAAACTACAGTTGGTGAAGCAGATGAGTTAAATCAGCTTTTTGGTCAGTTTTTTTGTTTTATTTACTCAAAATGTTCAATATGTATCTATTTTTCAAGTCCCTCATAAATTCAGAATTTGCAAACTCTCAAATTAAATCACTGAATTTTTTCATAAACTAATCATATTGTGTTATTTAATAAAAATATGTCGACAGTCCCTACGTAAACTAAGACATTTACAAAAAGAAATTTTACAGGAGAGCTGTTTGAAGCTTGGTTTTACACCCAATTAGCATATTTGTCCGCTTTTTGTGGTTTTTTTCTGAAAATAGTAGAAATATATATTTTTAAATTTTGTATTGCGGAGAAGAGTATTTTCTATTTACTGGTACAAAAAAATAAAAAATACATTTTTGTAGATGTCACTTAGGTATTCACATAGGGACTGTCAATGTCATCTCAAAGTTCTGAATCACACTATTTTTGCTTGTTAAATTTTAAGCTTCCTTCAAACCATCTTGTATCTGAACAATACATATACATATCGAGGGTAGAAGCCAAAAGGGCGCTAGTAATTATTTCGGACTACACAGGAGAGCAAAATAATGTTTTGTCAATATTTCTTTTATTATTAAGCGGTCGTATGCCGCGCAATTTTGTGCACGGTTGCCGTTTTTTAGACACTTTTTTGTGATGGTTATATTCATGTAAAAATCAACTATAATCCCTAAGAAGTTGCAGTTTCTGGTTTCTCAATACACAGACTTCAATAATTACTTATATTTCAATTATTACTTGTACAATAATTACTTATTCATTAATTATGAAATTTACTGTCAAAAATGTACGCACATGTTTATCGAATAAAACCATTGAAGCAATAACACTAAAGATATTATATTTCAATATTTTCGTTCTAAATATATCAAAGAATATAAAAATACTTAATTTAAACACTTTTTTATTTAAAAATAATACTTTTTTAACAGATAAATAACACAATTAATGCGCAATTCGAAGACGACATTTGGAATGATTTTTTGTCCGGTTTGCGCGGCAAATGAGGTTACTTGACAAATAGAACTTCATTCATTTAAAAACTTGGGATACAACAAAGAATAAGCTTTAAAAACCCATAAATACAGGTAAAGTAGGCTGAATTCGCGTACGTGTCTAGGGAGCGCAGATCTGCGCTCTGGCACCTGAATGGTTAAATGATTTCCATATGTGTTTAAAATTAACAAACATGGAAATCGTTTAATAATAATAAAAACATTGACAGAACTTTTTTTTGCTCTCCTGTAAAGTTCGAAATAATCACTAATAACCTTTTGGCTTTCTACCCTCGATATGTATTAAAAGTTAAATAATAACCACACAACAAAGATCAACAGATTCTTGCAACTATTTATTACTAATTACCTACGTGTTTCATTATTCATTACATTACAATAAGTTGTGCAGTCGTCAAATTCCTCCAGACACTTCGTAATATGAAAAAACTACATGCCTTACAAAAGTTTATTTTTCATTTCAAATTCCATATTATTATTATTACTTGAATAGCGAATTAATTTACTGTGCAATGACAAATTCACAAAATTAGATATTTATTATTAAATAGAAAATACTATCCTGAATCAAGACATTATTTATTTTGTTCATTAAGATGCTATATGAGTAAAAAGAGAGCAAAAAATATATGTATTTATATGGGGAGAAAACTTGAAAACTCCAAATGTTGAATGAACGCAGCAAAACCCGATACAATATACAATAGTACCTTCCACTCTAACAACCAGATATACATATTTGCTAGAGGCAACAATTGTGCTATAATGAAACCAAACCGCCGCAAATGTAAAAATTGATTGAAAAAGTAAATATATTCTTTAAATAATTATTTACACTAAAACCAATTCAATACAGGAAACGCCCACATCACTGGAAACTTATTTCAGTTGAATTGTGCTTTTTCAAAACAGTACATTGTCATGGAATGCGAAGGGTCACCAATCGTACTTTATTTACTATACATTAATATATTATATTAATCAATTGAAGTAGTCGTCAATAATTTGATTTGTGATAATTATCTCTTCCCAACATAATTATTATTCTACTATAGTGTAAGTTGAAGCGATCTATGAAAGAGTGATCTCCACACTGAATTCTCAATAACTATACACATTGTGTGTATACACAGGCATGCCTTGGATAACGGAAACTTGCTATAGCAACCCAACAACATAACATTACCATTATGATCTTCCATCATACCTGTTCACTATCAGCTGCATCGGGTTGTGAAGTGAATATTAAACTCTATATAATTTTTATTTTTACTTCTTTTTGCCTATTAAAATACATATAAAAGTAATTTCACAAATTAAGACCATACGAGTAAACAATACAGGTTTTTTTATATTTATTAAGTATTTGGTGATTACTATGCAAAATTTTTTTCTTAAAATGGGGTGTACAGTATTTACTTTAGTTACATATTAAATAGTTTTGCTTGTATTTGATGATTGCTGTACAAAACATGCTTTAATAAGTGTAAAATAAAAAGTTCTCCAAATGCAGAAATTTTTTAATTACGTGCCTGGAAAGTATGAGGGCGCTATTACAGCACACCTGTATTTTGTATGTATCGATTATGAGAAATAACATTAGATTTGAGCTAGAAAACACAAATTAAATTTTGTCGTGGTAACAGCCATTTAATGCAATTTTAGAAAAATATTTTTAAATCTGTTAAATTTTATTCAAGCATTTATTGATTATTACAATTATTCAATATTAAGTAATTTTCCATATCCCACATAGAAAAATCTATTAATTGATATGATTAAATGCGATCATTCCAGGCAGCTCAGCCAACTCATGAAAAAAATACAGATAAAAATATACAAGCAGAAAAAATCCTAAAATCTTAAAATTGAGTATTTTTTCTAGCTAGGACATGATAATAAATTTTCTATTCTGCCCCTTTGCAAACATTGCCGTGTTCTCTATAATATTTTTGCCATTTGCTATTTGCTACTTTAGATATCCCGACACAATACATGTTTCCTCATCCTGCATAATTTCTAACCCACCAAGTGTCGATAGACAAATCTGATCCATCTAAAAATAATCTATTTT
>JADDOH010015254.1:0-19610 GCA_016648135.1 Agrypnia vestita
AATACAAACATAAATTCAAAGTAAAGTACCCGTATAAAGACATAGCTTATAGTTTTTGTATGATTCATATATTTTGTGTGTTGAGATGGAGAAGATTACAAACTAAAGTTCTTTATTTTTGACACAAAATCATTATAATTATAAAAATTTGGCATCTTTGCAATATAAAAATTTGGCATCTTTGCAATTGAAAACTGTTTTCATTTTTTTTATTGTTCTATAAACATACATATATATTTTTAAAGGCACCTTGCAAAGCTGTATACGCAGTTTGTGCGCAATAGTTATGTTGTATAGGTGTCCAGTAGCTAGTAGCAAAAACTTATTCATTCAATTTTGAATAGAAAATATTATTTACACTTTGGGTGAAATATCGACAGCTATGGAGATAAGCAACATCAACATCAAAGTTTGCATTTTTTTCTCAAACTTTGATGTCACTTATCTCCTTCTTAAGTGTCGACATTTCACCCAAAATGTAAAGAATATTTTCTATTCAAAATTGAATGAAGTTTTTCCCGCTAGTTAAGAGACACCCCGTGTATTAAGAATACATTACTAACTTAATAATCCTTGAAAAAATATAATACAATTATTTCAACTTACAATTAAAGTTATCACCATATTTCCCAGTTCATTGCGTATTTTTTAATACTTTTTCTGTATTTTTTGTCCTGTTTAATTTTTTAGTAATCTGTCCTTAGCATATTCTTCCAGTGTCAGTTTGTGATGAATGTTGTTTTTATCAGTAAGGTTTTACACTTCTTAAAAAGTTTGTCAGGCTGGTCCTCACGTGCTCCTTTTTGTTTTTTATAAGTGATAGTTTCAATTATTCTTTGTTTTATTTTGGCTAAATATGTTTGAAGCGTTAGTCCATAACTTTTTAAGTTGTAGTTTATAATTTAGTCGTAACTATTTAAGCCGTAGTTTATAATTGGGTCTACCATAGGCAAACAAAATTCTATGTCTTAGAATACAGTATTTTAAATAAAAGAATTTACCTAGTTAATCATATTTAATTTTCATTTGTTTTCTAATCATACATACCTAGCTTTATTGATAGGTAAGTAGGTACTAACTACACTACCAGGTGTCATTTAAATCTCTGAATAAAAAAAGTAGCGTGGTCATTTTAACCCAGTGACTCATTTTGATCTGTCAAATACGAGATGACTGTGTAGCGGATGGATGCATCATCTTTTTTCAGAATGAAACGTTGGGGAATGGATTCATATGTATATGCTCCAAAAGACGACTACAAGCACAGGGCGTACTGGAGGGAGCTGTACACGGTGGAGGAGGCTGAGCATCTCACCGGCCTTATCAGTGCAGCCCGGGCCCAAGGGGTAGCCTTTTACTACGCCCTGTCACCGGGGCTGGACATCACTTACAGCAATCAGAAGGAAGTGGCCACTCTCAAGAGGAAACTGGAACAGGTATATTTTTATTTTTATTTATTACTAAAGATCCGTGTCCACGGATGGAGATGCAGTGAAAAAATCTCAGAAATTTAGTTACATATCATGCACACACGTTGAGATTTTAATCAGCTTGATGAAATTGGTAGAGAGACACCAACTCCAACCAGTCTGCAAGATTCTTACCTGTAAGCGTGGATTCCTACAAAATTTTATATATTCTGTTTGTTGTTGTCTCTCTCTCTCAGAAAATCTCAGAAATTTAGTTACATCTCATGCACACATTGAGGTTTTAATCAGCATGATGAAATTGGTAGAGGGACACCAACTCTAACCAGTCTGCAAGATTCTTACCTGTAAGCGTGGATTCCTACAAAATTTTATATATTCTGTTTGTTGTTGTTTGACATAAGTTAGTAAAGTCAGTAAAAATTCATATTGAGCATTAATTTATAAACATTTTTTTCCATTTTAACTGCGCCAGGGAGATTCAAATTCACTCAAGTGACCAACAGATTAATGAAATTTGAATACAATGATCGTTAAGTGAGGTGCAAATGTCTTAAACTCAGTGTGTACATGAGATATTTGGTGTGTATGAATGCCTAAAGCTGTTTCCGAAGAATCTCTCAGAGATGGTCTCGACCCGAAAATCTCATTCATGGACATGGGCCACAAGGTAGAAATTGGCAGTGCAACAGGAGTAAGTTAGTAATACAAACGAAACACAAATTTCATAAAAAAAAACTTTCCCTGGTGTAATGAAGGGTCCTGATTACATAAATGATGTCAAATTTTGGGGCAAGCAGTTTAAAAGCAGTTATTTTAAGTTTAAAACGAAACATTTTTGACACAATAAACCATAGAAAATTATCCTTCCTTATCGTATCCGGTAAGGAAAAGGCCAATTTTGTGTTAAAAATGGAGATAAGCTCTTGGGAACAATAATCTCCAAATTCAAATTCACAATTATTTTTTCTCAGTTAATGTGGGGCATTCATTATATTGCATGGCAAGCCGCCGCGTCGGCGTAATGCAGGATAGTTGACATGAAAGATAATGAATGGGCCTACTTATGATAAACGTGACTTGTCAATTTCTATGAATAAAAGCAAAAACATATATTTTATATGGGCATCGGTGACAAAAATGTATCATTTTTAAACATAAAATAACAGCTTTTAAACTTGCTTGCGCCAAAATTTGACATCATTTATGTAATCAGGACCCTTTATTACACCAGGGAAAAAAAAAGAAATTTGTGTTTCGTTTGTATTACATACTAACTATAGCTATGCAACAAAATAGCTCGTCAAATATAATATTATACATTGTTATTCTCGTAATTTTCATCAATTTTTATTTCAATTCTAAAATATTCACTCTACTTCTTAATAGTGGTCTTCTTCGATTTCTAAAAATATTGCGATTGTTTCAGGTGTCTCAGTTTGGCTGCACAGCATTTGCTCTTTTATTTGACGATATTGAACCGGAGATGAGTGAAGCTGATAAAGAAATTTTCCAGAGCTTTGCTCATGCACAGGTAATTTTTTTTTAAATTTTCTTCGGCCGTCGCGGATGAATTTGATTTTCATTGAGTTTATTGGAAATATTTAAACAATTATACATATCATGTATAATACTCTATGGGATTGTACAAAGATAGAGATTTAAACAAAAGCAAGCTTCTATTGTCATGATAATTTTTGTATGTAGAACATTGATGATAGATGTTAAGAAAATTAAAATATTCCTGTACCTACTTACCACATTAGATTACCACAAACGACGTCACAGGCCACAGTTGCACCGCGTTAAAGTACATAAACTTAAATAATCTATTCCTCAGTTATTTATTGACAGATTTCAAAAAACTTTTCGCTGGTTTATTAGTTTTGATCTATATTTTAATTCCATTAAGTTAAATTTGGTATTATCAACATCATGAAACTTCTCCATTCAAACATTTAGCGATTTTGCATTTGGATTTTTTTAAAGTAATTATGATTATAAATAATCGTTATGTCCATGTTATTTCTAGTATTTTATTTTTATTTATTGGTTATTTTTATATAAAGATAAATAAAAATATTGAATTAAAGACACATATTTTTTCTTCCTACTTTACGAGAGTCGGTTATAATATCATGCGCAATCAGAATATCTTCAGAATGTTTTGTTGATTGTGTGATATAGTAATATTCTGTTTATTGTTCTGGGATATTAATAGCTTAGTTCTTATATGTATTATACTAAGCAATAAATTCCCTACCACAGGTTTCGGTAACGAATGAGGTTCAGCAACACCTTGGCGGCAGCGCAGTTCGTTTCTTGCTTTGCCCCACGCAGTATTGCGGTACCAGGGCGATGCCATCAGTGTCCAGTTCGGAGTATCTCACAACGCTTGGGGCTAAACTTTCCAAGGACATAGACATCATGTGGACAGGTCAGTTTAGGATCTGATCCTAAATCACCTCCAATTTAGGAAATTCTTTTTATGTACAGTGTTTATCTTGAATAAATATTCCTCATCCCTATTTTAAATCTGTCATACAATATATCTCCATATTATCCAAGGTTTACCCTAGGCATGAGCTAAACTGTTACTTTAACTGTATTTTGATATTTTGTTTTGATTTTGATATTTGATATGAGTAATTCGGCAAGCAATCACTGGTACACAAGAAACTAAATCTCAGTTGCCTATCATGTTACAATTGAATAACAATTGTATTGTATGAATCATAGTCACAATGTGTAACACTTTAACCCATCTATCTATTACCTAACCACAAGTCATTAACCATTAGTCATCACAAATTTGTAAAATTAATGAATAAGTTTATTGATTATATAAAACAAAATAACACATACATATTATGAAAATGAATGATCAATACATTTCCCTGCTTACTTTGATACATAAGTATGTAATTAACTTAAAATATTTTTTCCACAGGTCCGAAGGTGATTTCTAAAGTATTGACAGCTGCTTGTATCGAAGAAATCACCCAAGTATTAAGGCGACCACCGGTTATCTGGGATAACCTTCACGCTAATGACTATGATCAGAAGAGAATGTTCTTAGGTAACCATTATTTATATTAATATTTAAATTAAGCCTTTTTATTCCCTTTCTTTTAACTCGTAGCGTCTGCTTGTCTGCTGAAAAAACTTTGGATTGATTTTAACGCTTTTCCCGTGATCCAATCGAGCTGAAACTTTTCAGGCAGACTCATAGCAATGATAAAAATGATCTGACAAATTTTCGTTTAAAAAAATTTAATTATAGTATGTATAATTTTCGATTTTTCAAAATTTTAACGCTTTTTTCAAGTTGGAAACCATACAAATGAGAAAGGAGCGCGACGCGTGGAGAAGGCGCGAAACCTGTTTCAACTAGTCTGACTCGAGTCATAGGTCCGATCAGACGGTTTCGCCGACGCCGTGCACCCCTATACCAATTATTACGTTTTCAATATTCTATAAGTTTTAGGGATAATAATATACATGGAATAGATTTTCCACATGAACTTAAAGCAAGAGGAATATGTTGAAAGAATATCAAATTGGAAACAATACAAATGTGAAAAGGAGTATAATAAAAAACTTGGTTTTTATAGGTTAGTTTTTTTATTCTATCGTTCATATTTCTTAATTGGTTACAAAAGATTTGAACAAAATAAGTTGTTGGCTTCCTTCTGTTTGTGAGAAACGCTGGAGATGTAGCACTCAAATATGTATGTGAAGACATCTGGTGAGAGAGTCTCTTGTGGCTGTAAAGGCCTATATTTTGCCTGAAACAGATTTAATAAGTAATTTTATTCTCCTACTTTTTATTTATTTAATATTATCATCTATACAGAATTTTTTTGTTTTGTAGAAATCATTAAAATTAATTTTGTGAGACCTCTTGGGATCGTAATGTTCACCATAAAGAATGTCTTTTATTTTCTGGTTTAGGTTTTCTAGAATATTCTGCCATGTTTCTACAACCTTTCTGGCCAACGTTTCGGATCCCATTGCAAGGTCCATCATTAGGGTTGATGTTTGGTTATTAAGTATTGGCTTGCCGTGTCGAAAGCAGGGTGTTATACTAAGTACTTCTAACAATACCTTGTCAAAAGCAAAGTATATCTGTGTTTACGTATTAAGTGGCAATACCGTGTCAGGGACATGTATTGTCACGAGTTGTCTTGTGTTGGTTCATCTATTGTCAGATTATTGTATTTGCGGAATCTGCAACGAGATTGGTTTTGAAATGCCAGCTACCATGATGTTAAAACATCAGAAAGGTCCTAGAAACATTGCAGTATACCCCAGAAAACTCAAACCAGAAGTTTCTGAACAGCTATGAAAACTTAAGAACATTTTTAACTCCTGTATGTCGGAGGTGTAACGTAGGTCTACATGTCATAGAAAATATGAAATATCTACCTTATTTACGAAAACTAAAACGTCACATTTTTTGTAATCATCGAATAGACATTTTTATACCAAAATGACTAAATTAAACTGTTACAAATGTACAGATTTTTTAATGCAAAAATATTTATTCATTAGTCTCGTATTTTCGGCCAGTGTGTAAAAGAGAGCAGAATATTGCACGTCGCAGTTAAATCGAGCAAGAAAGAGCACGACAATACCACAAATTTCATGTAGGACAGAGATAGCGGTTGCTTGGGTTTCGGTGAAAGAGAAAACAATATCGAAAGAGCACGGTAGAGTCGCGTAACACGTGTTAGACAAAGACGGACTGCAGTCATCGCGTCGTTGAATTTAGTTGGTAATGATACATCAGCGTGAGCGCACGCAAATTCGATATGCCATGATTTTATAATAATTTACTAAAATAATGCAAATATGTATGTTTACCTTACATAATTATATAAAGAGACCTTTAAAATTTCTTATCTGTATTGAAAATATTATTTTTTTTACCACATATTACAAACTATGTCGATTTTTAATCATGTAACACTGTTACACCACCGTCCTTGAAGGTATTTTTTAGCACAGTCTTTTAAGAGTTAATGTCTTTGATGGTCAATTGTTTTTAAAGCAGGAAATAAAATAAAAAAGTAAAAAAAAATTACAATGTTTTGAAAATGAGAATTAGACCCATCACAAACATTCTTTAATATGTAGTTTAACACTCATACGATTTGACGACCCTGTGACCATCAAATGACGGACATTGTAAATTTTCCATTGTTTTTGCTATTTTCTGAAACATGAACCGCATTGCAAAATTATACTGTTTTGTCTAGGTCCTTACACCGGCAGATCACCCGAGCTGATTCCTCTTTTGAGAGGTGTCCTGTCTAATCCTAACTGCGAATACAACGCCAACACGGTTCCCATCCGGACACTAGCCCACTGGGCCAACTGTAGTGTCGACGTTTCCACCAACAGTAAGTTTGACATCCATTTTTCAAAATGCAATATTTCACCTCTTAAATGATCAATTCAATTATTTCACCTCTGCTTTTAAAGAGCACATATATTATATGCGTATGTGTTTTTTTTAAACTTTAATATTAAAATGTCCAAGAAGAAAATGTAGGCAACTTTAGATTTGAAATGTTAAAGTCCTTTGTTTTTTGTATACTTGCAGTTGACAGTGTTGCCGCTGATATAAAATTAGAAAAAGAAGGGGGTGGGGTGGATGATGACGGCCCTGTCACAGTGAACAAACACGTCTACCATCATAGACAAGCGCTTAGGTTTGTTACAGTCTCATGATGTATACTAAAGCTAAGTTTTCACAAAATTTAATGTACTGAATGTGGTACTTAAAATATTTTCCAGCAGTTGGTTAAATTTACCATCATTCACTTTTCCTTCTCTCGTTGAAAAATATCAAAGTCATTCCACATCTGTCTCTGAACAGAAGTACAGGCTCAGGTCTCTTGAAGATAATCCTTCCTGGATTTCTCCAAAGCTTACATGATGTGCCCAGTGAAGCCCTCCTTATAGATATGGCCCCTTTGGGTCCGGAGATCCCTGGTTGCATTGCATATTTTAATTTAAAAGGGCCCATTCTTCTGGAATTGGTGGCATCTGTCTGTACTTTTATAGTATAGTAGTGATTAGATAAGCCATTATTTTAATTGTGAAATTTGTGTTTGATTATAGGAATGAACTTTTTATTTTCTTATTATAAAAACTAAATATCCAGCAGTTACCAATGATTGTTCCGGTCGAATACAATCAATCACACAGTCACAATAACTAATGTAGCTTGTTTTCCAATATTGGCTTACCCTCCCTCGTTGCACCCTTCTCCCTCAGGAAAACCAGTTGATTTCAACTATTTTTAGTTTATATTTAATTCCAGAAAATCACACATCACCCTGAGTTCCATATACTTTCAGAAACCATAACAACAATGTTATTAAAAATACACATTTTAGTACCAACCTATATGTAATTTGATAAACAAAATGTGTGTGTAAATGTTATCTTCTTTATAATTTTTTCTTTGATTCATTGTTTCCAGGCTTAGTAATATTACCTACCAATTGACCCATACGTTAAGTGCAAAAAGTATACCTTAAAGAAAATCCAATATTTCATATTCTTCCGGAGAATAATATGTGTATGATAATTAAGATTAAATATTTTATGGTTATATTATTTTTCTGTGTGCAGAAATGCAGTTCTCGAATGGCTCCCAGAGTTTGCGATAGAGAAGAGCGCAACTGGACCGATTGCCAAACCGCAGCCAGTCGTCAACAGTAAGTCTCGGGAATTAATAACCCGACAAAAACGATACTCACAATTATAACAATATCAAATCTAGTTTCCAAATACCACTTACTTTGGTATTTTAATTTGGTAATTAGATTTCAAAAACCTAATTTCGCAATCTTGTCAATGAATATTTTAATTTACATTAAACCAAACTTTGTATTCATTTAATACAGTTTATTGAATTTTTAATTACTCATCATCAAGAGTTATTAATTACTCCTGATGAAACTACATTAGTGATTGAGTAACTCAGTTTTTTGGTGTAAATTATTGTAATTATGTTGCACCACACCGCAACTTTCACATTAATTAATTAATTTTTGATAAGACTTCTTGCACTGCCACAATTATTTCATATTTATCAACAGTGTAATATTATATTCTGATACAGACAACACTCTGTGTATGTTAACACATATGTTACTTACATTTTCTATGACAATACAATTAAGGATAAGTATAAGTAATATGTTAACATAATTTCTTTAATCTATGTCTGATTATCTTCAAGTCAGACATTAATAAGTTAATTTATTGATTTTAAGATTTTAATAACGTATCATATATACTTTAAATTTGTTTAAATAATTTCAATATCTGTTTGTCGGCTAAATTGTAGATCCCGGGTGGTATAACCAAACCTTCTGAGGATAAGTATCCATGGTATAGTTGAGTGTCCTGATTTAAAAATAAAATGAAATTGACTCTCAAGTAAGTATTACAGTAATTATTTTTCCTCTCTTTAAAGTTTCCGTAATTTCATCATATATTTTGACACTTGAAAGTGTACATCATAGACAAGATTTAGTTTACAAGAATTTTATGATGCCAAATTTTACACAATTTTTTCGTATTACCTATGTACCATGGATAAAACTAAATTTTTGTTGCTCAATATTTTTTCCTTGTTTATGGATCATACTTTTGTCTTTAGATAAAGTGCGATCCATAAACATATTCAAAACGTATAGTGAAATTCTTGAAACCTTTAATATCTTAATTAATATTTACTTGAGAGTCAATTCCGTATTATTTTGAAATCAGGACCTCAACTATATTGTCTTCCACCATCTACAATTATGCCCAATTTGTCATTATTTTATGTGCAACCGTGAAATATTGTTTTAGAACTGCGTTTGTTTTCTTAATATTCCATATAATTGTTCGCAGAATATACATAAATGTATGTAAGAAAATATTTTGAAAATTAACCAATCCTATGAGCTTAACTTCCGTTCATAAAACTATAAGGACTTTTTAATTATACAGGCGCCACTTTATTGCATGCTTGACATATATCTCATCTTATCATCTGACATGAAAAAGTGTAATATTTTTCATTTTTTGTAAAAATAATTCGTATTAAATTTAAATAAGCTTACATTATACAGTAAAACCCTGTTAATTTGAACTCCGATAATTCCAAATTTTTTAGTTTGCGGTAATTCCTCGTACCTGAACACTGAAATTGTTTTTCACATTTTTAAATGTCTCTTTGGTTCGATTCTTATTTATAATAACTGTGTTTGTGTTATTAAAATATTTAATTTTCTTTGGAAGAAGTTATTACTGTCCTATCTTATTATTTCGTATAAGGAAGAAACCTTCCATAAATTCAAAGATAACTAAACATTTTCGATTTAGCAATAGAAATGTTGCGATCTTTGCTTTAACAATAAATATTGCATTTTGCAAGTGATTTCTTGAAGTACATGCAAAAAAATGTATGTTTTTCACAAAATTAGCAGACTTTTTCATGAGTTTTATGATTTTTGGGAAATTTCGCAATCGCATTGTAATTTTTTTTTCGGTACCTTGAATTTTGAATTACCAATGTATTACTGTACAGTGTATAGAATAGAGTTATAAATTTCATGATAGGGTAGAATCTGTGCACTTCATAAGCGGCACTGAAAATACATAGTAATGAATGTAATGCACGCAATAATACGGATAAACGTCTGTTGCTTAACCGGTTCCACAAAAACACTTTTGTGGAACTGATGAAAATACCATCACAACTGTTGATTCAAGCGGAAGTAATTAACAAGTTCGTATTTTATGTACGATATTCTTAAAATTATAATAAGCGGTCAAAACAATATTTACGGTAATTCACGTACGATCATTATTCATTTGTGGATGATGTGTGCGGATATTAAAACGCCCAGTGGCCGCAGTTCCCATCCTGCCGATCCTGCCCATGGTGAACACGTGTATGTCGCTAACCACGCCTACCACCACCACCACGCAAGGGCAGTCAGCAGTGCCTACGCTCAACACTACCCATCTTCAGGCCCTGGCTGATGTCTGTACCACGGTAATGCTGATTTATATTTTTTAAATTGATTAATCTCACTACTTTCTAGCAAAAGACTTCACTTCAATATTCTTCCCGTTTTTCAAATCGACAAAATGAAAAACAAAACTATTTTTAGTCTCCAACCCTTACCTCTTGGTCACCAGGCAGATGTATTAATACCAGATCAAAATTTGCATAAACTCACATTCATTATTATTTTGTTGTGTTTGCCGCATATGGCAGTGGCGTGTAGTGGGAACATTGAAGCATGACTTTTGCGTAACCATATATTTTGAAAAAAAAAACATATCTCGTAATATTTCTATCACAATTATTTTCATACTTTTCATATTTTAATATATCATAATATTTATCACAAATATTTAATTTCTATTATTTATTTTCAAAAATATATGTTTATGTAATCATGTTTCAATGTTCTCACTGCACGCGCCTGGTGTGTGGTAACATTTAAACTAAGCCTATATAACCTCCTTTACCACAGGCCTCGGTCTAGCTATGGAGACAAGAAAACTTTTATATTATAACAAGCACTAATAAATAAAAATATCCCTAACGAAGTATTGGTCAAAAAACATTTATTTTACAATCTCCAGAAAAGTGACATTTATTGGAGTTGCGATAAAAAAAACCATGTTAATTATTAATTGAGAATGGTAATTAACGTTATATTAATGTTATAATTCTCCACTTATTGTTACAAAATACGTTGTAATATCACATAGTTAATTAAAATGATACGTAATTAATCTTACATACGCAAATTTAATTGTTTGAGATAGTTTTTTATGAAAAATGTATACCTATGCATATTTTTGTACTTATTTGAATCATCTAATTTGTTATAATTATCATAGAATGTGTTTTCATTAAATAAATTTTAAAAAAATAATAAATACATCAATCAAAAAATGTAGTAAATTCCGCCTCCCTTTTTGGAGTGCGTCATTATGTATGGCAAAAAAAAATATTTTTTAACATAATAGCTATCAAAACCTCATTTCGTTTCAAGGAAATGCAAAAAAAGTTGCGATTTCAGTATAGTTTTGGAGTTTTTCAGAATGGAGAACAGGATTCAGAGAAAGGATTCAGTGGAGAACTTTCAGAATATTTGGCTCAAATGAGCCAAATATTCTGAAAGTTTTTGGTTTTTAGTATTGTTTTATTTTTGTTTCTTTTTATTAGTTAATTTTTATTTGCCGAAAAATGACGGAAATTTTAAGTTTAATTACTAAAAAAAACAAGCTGAGATTGCCCGAGCGATGTTAGTTATTAAACGCTAAGAATCTGTCAAAATGAACTTAACTTAGTGAAATTCTAATGCTGGCTATGTTAATATTGAAATAATAGCATTTAAGTAAGGTGTACATAAATACACACTATAACTCTTATATGATTCAAAAGTTTATCTGAGTCTATAATAGTTAAGTTTAGAGTGATAGTCAAATCATTATTATTATTGGTTATTTTTACTACAGTTATTTGGGACTTTTATCTGATTGTACCGATGATTGGTAACTAAGATATAACTGTTGCGTAGTGCCGATGGTTGCCCGTTGAATTGCGAAAAATTAGCTGCCGATCATCGATGCAATCAGATACGAATCTCAAAAAACGATTAATGTGATCAATGACCATGTTTTTTCTTTATTTAATATGTTCCGAAGGGATTTATTTAACATAAGAGTTTAACATAAGAGTCTTAAGACTTCCGTATACGTTTCCCATAATAAGTAGCTTTTTCTCTGTGAGATTTCTGTAGTTTATTATTTAATTAATTAATTATTATTTTTTAAAACAGTTGATATAAATTTTGTAGGTATCGGCCGCAGAGAACTACAATCCGGCATCCAATCCCATCATGAATTCTCTAGTCTCCCCGACCAAAGTAGTCACAAATGAATCCATCCCAAATCCAATTGGCTCGTTGGTAACATCAAACATCTCATTGCCTTCAGAAATACCTGTTTCAACTATACCGGTGCCCATAATGGGATTGAATTCATTTCAAGATGTGGAAAATGATACAGTGGATTCGAAGAGTACTGATAAGATCACCGAAGCCGAAATGTTAGAAATAGCGTCTAACGATCATGGCTCTGAAAATTCTAACATTTCCAATATGCCCAACATAACAGTCATGTCCAATACTCAAAATCAAATGTGCACAGTCTCCGATTGTTTAGAGGTGAGGGTTTCACATATGGAAGAGAAAGATAAAGTTCCGTTGGCGGATTCAGTAGATGCTAATGAAGTTGGTGCTAAGACGGTTTTAGTCAATGATGAAGATAGTACTGCTGATATAATCGTCGATGATTGTGATGAGCGTCTGGAACATAAGGAGACACAAAACGGAGCGATGAGTGTAGGAGGTAAGTTGAAGATAATTTTGTTTATCTTGTGTGCACATTTTGCGTTAAAATATTGTTAACGTGAATTGTTTTTGAAATGGATAAGATAAATTAAATGAAACTGTATATTAAAACACTTTGTGTCTGTTTTACACTGTTTAATGACAACAATGTATTACGCATACTATATCCAGTCAATTTGATGAAAAAAAGACCAAACGTCATTGAGCAGTGCACATTAGGTATCTCATACTGGGATTGCGCACTATATATTATTGGACGTCGCTGTATCTCCAAAATAATCACATAAAAAAATGTTACTTTACTTTTTATGTACAAAATTTTTTAAGCTACAATTTGATTACCTACAATTACAATTAATCAAGTATTAAACAGTTTTGCCGTTATTTCCCAAAAAACATTTTGTCACATTTGACCCCCCCCAATAAAGAGTTTATCCCACCTCGATATTTTATTTAGAACAATTATGTCGAAGCCCACACCAAAATTTTCAAGCTTTCTGGGAATTTTTCCTAGGTTGGATGTTTAATTTGACGACTATACGGTGTTTTTATTGAACGAATCATTTTCAGGACTATTTTAATTAGTCTTAACATGTATCGACATTTTTTAATGTACAAAAAAAATTTCAGAATCACCTTGCACTATGAGCCCGCCACATGCGGTAGAATCAGATATGGAATGCACCCCAGAGCATGAAACGGCTGTTCCTATTTGTCAAAAACATATTGAAAAATCAGAAGGCACCGCGTCGAATCTAGGGAGTCCTGCAAACGATATAGATGTTGTAATGGCTGATGGTAATGAGGTCAGTATTTATTGTGCATAATGTCATAATTAATAAAGCTACGTAAATATGACCATGATCAAGCTGGTCCTACTCTTATAAAAGATAAATATTCTGGGTTAGCAGATTGATAAAACTTATAATTTTGATATCTTTATAAGTGGACAAACTTTACGCTAACTTTTCAACAAAATCATTTATATTGAGCCAAAACAGACTCAATCTTTCTAGCAATTTTGGCACTTTGTTTCTTGTAATGTGACAGTGTTAGCCATCATGACCTTATGAATGTATGAGATGTATTTTTTTAGAGGTATAGAACTTTAAAATGAAATAAAAATCGTGGGAATGTCTTTGGATTTGTCTTTATTGTAAAGATAATTTTGTGCCGTAAGTGTTTAAATATTGGGCATGTTTTAGAGGTTTGTGATCAGTTAAACTTGCCATTTCACCATGGATAGCCATGTTTTATTACGCCAAATTTGTTTCGAAAATTGTGATATAATCATATTTGAACACTAATGGCATAAAATTATCTTTCCAACAAAGCCAATAATATCATGGCCATTACCACTACATTAAATTTTATGTGCGATTAATGCCAAGTAAATCAAATTCAAAATGGTTTGTTTTTTTTTCAGAATGGATTGATGCAAGTAGAGCATGTAGGAGGGGGCGACATGATGGTGGAAAACAATGACACGAATGACAGGTAAATATTTCTGTTCTATGAAGTAAAGAATATACATAAAACGTAGGTGGAATAGTACTAATATAAATGATTTCCTGTCCAGTGATCCAGACGATATTCTGAACTTGGATGACCTGATGCTGCTGTGTGATTTGTTCTATCTTCCCTTCGAGCATGGAAGTCAAGGTCTGAAGCTCCTGCAAGAGTTTAATTGGCTCAAATGCAATGCTCCTGTGTTGCTGGCTTCCTCCACCAAAGATGTCAAAAATGGGGGCGTCAACAAATCCGAGGTAATTTTTTTTCATCTGCAATTTTGTTGTCATAATTGTAAATTTTGTGTACAGTAGACCTCTTTTTATTTAAGAAAGACAATCGAATTAGTATGTGTACGCCGTGCGTACGAAGCACATTGTTTCGTTGCGTTTGTGTTTATGGGTGTAAAACACAACGAAACAATGTGCCCCGAAAGCGTGGCTTTCTCATATTAATTTTATTGCCTTTCTTATATGAAAAGAAGTCTAACACATACATAATTGTATAGTGTTTTTTAGAGGTATAGAACTTTGAAATGAAAAAAAAAACATATAAAAATTCTGGTAACGTTCACGGTATTGGTTTTATTTTTCGAATTGGCAACATTTTTTCCAGCGACAGCCAATTTGATGGTTGATTTGTGCTCAGTTTATCTGCCATTTCGCTATGAATAGACTTATTTAAGTTGTGAAATAAAATGGATATTTTATCCGAACCATATGGATGTGTAGAGATATGATTCTCAATGTTTTGTTGGAGTCGTATCACAGCGTCTTCGGGAGTGTGTACTCTTGCCGCGGGAGTCAAGGACTGATGATTTCTTACGTAGCTTTAGATTGTTTGCGTAAGTGAAGGTGTGTCACTTCTTTCTTCGCCCAGGGCCTTTAAGAGTGCTATTGACGCAATATGAACTGAGAAAGTCTTCAGACTATCTACGCTGTATTTTAAAGGTGGAATCATAGTACATAGTAAGAATAGGTCGCCATATACTTGATAATTTGTAATTGCTGTCGACAGAACCGCACCATATACGTTAATTGATATAGACGTACCACTATAACTTGGCGTGCGAGGGAGGGCGTCTCTATCGCGTAACAGAAGTTGTCAGGTTGTAAACTTATTACACAATACATAATGTACAGAATGTCCGGTGACCGGTGTCATATTAAATACAGAATTTTGGTCGGGCAGCACTAAAGAAACCATGCAGTAATGACGGCCGTTCTATCTGTCAAACTCTCAGACGATAATATCGGTCCATTATTTGCTTTTTCAGCTTCGCAAAACTTTAATACTTCATTGGCAATTGTTCTAGCACCATCCCGGACTGTTTAGGATGTTTTGGACATAATAATTCAGTGTATATAGGTAATCAAGATATCACAGCTCCCGACCAAATACAAAATTGTACTGAATGACAGGGCGAGGGGTTACCGCCGGGTGCGGGCGGGGCAGGTTTTAGTTCAAAATCCGCTGCACGCCAAGTTACGTTGGGCAAGCAATAAGAGAGTCCATTGAAATATACCAAATCTAAACTTCAGTTGAGACGACAAACACACAGACACATATTTTCTGTAATTTCTATACTTATTCTATAATTCTATTGTATCTTCTTTAAGTTTGTGAAAACCAGTATCTTTTATGGGAGGATATATATTTTGTTCAAAATGTCTGCATCATCTTGTTATTGCAAGGAAAATTGAGCCTAGATCCGAGATGGCAGATAAAAATAAAATAAAAATGATTTTGAGCTACACACTGATGGGATTGATTATCCTTGGTAAAAAATTAGAAATGTAAAAAATGGTAAAGCAACCCACATCTAAGGCCCGGTTGTTTCAAATTCGATCAAAGTAAGCGTAGAGTTTAAACTGAAATTTTTAGTACTTTTTTCAAAAACGGATTGTTTCAAATCGGATTAAGCGAAATCTGTCAGAGAATTCTGAGTGGAAATTTTAGATTAAACTCTCGGTCAGAGTCGCACATGCGCACTGCACAATGTAATTGACATCTGTCAATAAAATATTTTTTTATTAATTTTTCGACATTTTACATACAAAGTGTCGAAATGTACAATATTATGTAGGGTGACACAGGCTTTTCTGACGATCGACTGATCCTACAGTATATCCTTAACAGAAGAAGTAATTTACTTAGATCTCGAACAATACTTTTTTGTCAGAAGAAATTGATTTTTCCGCAACTCTAAATGAATTTTACCGCAGGGCATTGTCGACAATATTTTTTTTCAAGGTTTCTATTTCACTCGGGTTTTGATAATTTTTTATTTATATCGATGAAAGGTTGGACTGAGGATAGGGTCAGCCATTACCAGAGCAATGGCTGACCACAGACCACATTTTAGTCAGCCGAAGAGCACTATAAAAATCATAAAAATATTTGTCATTATGTCCAAACAAAATATCAAGTTACGACAAACGGTACTAGGTACCAGATTTGGTAATTGCTATATTGTAGGAGACCGGGACTATGCCCTCAAACCAAAAGTACAGCAATTTTTAATGCTACAATGGGCCTGAAGGCCCAATTTTAATTGCGGTCCGACAAGAACACCTAGATTTTAAAGAAATCAGAAAGATGTATTGCGACCTCACCGGGAATCGAACTCGGAATTCTCAGTATGCAGAGCCAGTGACATGGCCACTGGTTTGGTCATGTGGAACAGATGAGCAAAGAAAGGATGGCAAGGAAAATTGTTTGTCGAAAGCAGCAGAAGCAGAGGACGTCCGCGGAATAATAGTAATAAAACAATATATTCGGTGTATGAAATTCTTTTATTTTATTGTATTTTTTATACCTACCTATTAACAGGAAAATGAATATTTTAATAAAAAATACAACTTGTAATAAAATTAAGCCAGATCTCTTTTGGCATTATGCCTTTCCAAAACAACTTCGTGAATTTCCTGCCGATTCTTTAGATAGTTGGGTTTTGAAAATATCTAACTGAACCACATATAATTTATTCTGCATATCAGTCGTAGGCTTTGGATTCACTTTTTTTATTACCTGCAAACGAAGAAAATGTTATTTGCTATTTGCTGCGTTTCGCGTCTATAATATTTATAACTTTTTGATCCAAATGGAGCAAAATCTATACGAAATTGTGGCTCAACAGAGTCAGACGCTCGAGCTGGTACTACAGAGGATGTGGATGCTGGAAAAAATCGTTGCAGAGGGATTTGAGAGCGTCTTGAATGCTGTAAAGCATTCGGGAACCACCCACATTCATCCTGGTGACAATATCGGCTCCCAGACTGCCGCGCGTCACGAAGTGCAAGCGACCATCCCAACACCACCAACTGCACCTGCGCCTGTGTGTGTTTCTGCGCGTGAGGATCGCGCGGTCATAGGGCCCGTAAGCCCCTCCCCCGTTACCCCTCCGCCGCCCACAACACTCTGTGTTGACATACCTTCTGTCAAAAGAATTCGCCCGAGTGCTGATACCGGTCCGCCACGCAAAATGTTAACTCGCGCGACAGCGCGGGCTGAAAAAAGCAAATTTGGAAACTTTGTCGCTGGTTCCTCTGGCGATTCTATTGCCATCAACGTCCAACCTGCTGTATCTACCGCTGCCGACGCATCGCAGATCTTCGGAGATGCAGAAACAACAGTGACAGTGTCCCATTCCGATGCATCTGGAACGCAAACCGGAAATCTTGCTGTGGCTGCCGCTGGTTTCTCCGGCAACTCTTTGCCAATCGTCTCTCCTGCTGCATCTTCTGCTGTCGGAGTAGCGCGGGTCAACGAAAATGCAGTGACGACAGTGACAGTGCCCTCTTCCGACGCAAATTGGACAATAGTGCAAAATAAAAATAAGAGACGTGTCGTTGTTCGGGGGACCTTGGGAAAGCGGAGAGAAGAAGATATTAAATATTATCACTTTTATCCCTTTCACAAGGACACTACGAGCGACGACATGTCCTCTTATCTGACTTCGCTGGTGAGTACCGCTTCATTCAATGTAACGAGGATCAAATCGCGGGGCGACTACTCGTCATTTAAAATCGGAATTCCGAAAAACAGTGTCAGTAAAATTTTGCAAAGCGAGAACTGGCCGCGCAAATCATTCATTAAAGAATGGGAAGCGAAACCGCGAGATGCGCCGCGTCTTCCTTCAGCAAAATGACTAGTTCGCGATAGTGCACCATATGAAAAATTGAATTTTTTCTATCAGAATGTTCGGGGGATGAAAACGAAATGCGTGGATTTTTATAGCAACGTTTCGGCTAGTGATATTGATGTCATAGCATTAACCGAGACCTGGCTGAATGCTAGCGTTTTCGACTCTGAAATTTTTGATAGTAATTTTACAATAGTAAGGCGAGACCGTGGTGGCCACAGGCAGGGTGGGGGATGTTTATTGGGAGTGAGAAATAGAGAAGACTTACAAGTTGAGCGTTTCTCTATTTTGGAAACATTCAATGAAGATCTCTGGGTAAAACTGACATACGGTCTCGATATCACGTTCATGTGTGTATTATATTTTCCTCCGGCGAGTGAGACGGATATATATCAGATGTTCTTCGATAAGATGTTGTCTAGTCTAGAACTACTTCAGGATAAAAACCTCATTATATTAGGAGACTTTAATCTGCAGTCAGCGCGGAACATTTCAAGTGTAGAAGCTGACCTCAATTTTTTTTGCTCCGTATTAGGTCTCTCACAATATAATGATATTTTGAACTCCAGAAATAGAACTTTGGATTTAATATTTTGTAAAAGAGCGATTGACGTATCTCGGTCATTATCACCTCTTACGAGAGAAGATAATTACCACCCCGCACTTGAGTTTTGTTATAATCCGATTGCAGATCGTCCCCATCGATCCAGAGTTCCCGGCGAAGGTACGGTTCGTCGAAGGGGCTGGAACTTTGATAATGGTGACTTCGACCGACTGTACTTTCTAATGGACGGTATCGACTGGGGAGAAATGTATAGCATATCTGATGTGAATGAGGCGGTACATTATTTTTATTGTACTATCGAAGGTGTACTTGATACTTGCTTCCCTAGAAAATCTCAGGCTACTGGTGGAAGGCGATATCCAAGGTGGTTTTCTATGGATATTATTGGAGACATACGGACTAAGCATTTCTATCATAAAAAATGGAAAGCTTCTGGTCGTCACGGTGATTATGAGATGTTTGGACGTTACAGATCCATCGTAAGACGTAACATTCGATTAGCATACCGGGAGTTCATTTCC
>JADDOH010015255.1:0-58291 GCA_016648135.1 Agrypnia vestita
CATGCAACTTTACGTTGATTTCCTTACATGTTCCCTTGCAAAAAATCAAATCACTGATCGATTTCGTTCGACCGATCGAGTTCGTTGCAAACAAACTTGCTCACTTTCAACAGCTATATAAACAAAACCACTAGATAAATCTGTCGAAATTCCGGATGGAATAATTTGAAAGATTGCGTTAAACTATGATATAAACCTATGATATAAATATAAACCTATGATATAAATATAAACCTATATAAATATAAACCTATATAAATATAAACCTATATATGATATAAATGTAATATAATAAACCTACATAAACCTACGCATTTGCGTCAGATGCGCCCTCAAACTTTAATAACAGACACATATCAAGCCCTAGATACACACATAAAATAAAAATACATCACTGTTGTGTTATACCGCAATTATTCTCCGAAATAATTTTCATTTAAATCTATGTGAAAGTACTTAAAAAGGAACATTTTGCCTTTTCTTTTGTATTGTAATGATAACAACATTTAGATTTCCACCGAAAAACAGGTTTAAGAAAAATGCGAAAAGCGGATGACAGAAAATGGTTGCGGCTGCCAATACTCGACCATATATTTAAATAAAAATATAATACACTTGTTGCGTCGATTAAGTTTGAAAACCACTTCAACGAGTAGACAGAATTCCTTGTAATAACAATATCAACACTACGCAGGTTTTCACCGCCGTTTTTCATCGTGTTTGTCTCGATAATGACCGCCGACACTCGGTCCGAAACGTGGGTTACGACGATAAGGGACCAACGTCGAAATAACAAAGAGTAAATTCCGTCAACAGCCTCACGTTGCATAACATACCGACCGAGAATGCAATGAATGTTTATATTGCAATTAATATTAATAATGCCTTGATTAATAATTAATCTGCATTTACTTACGGTGCATTTGGGTGTCGGCTTGGGCATCATGATGAGATTTCTCCCGATTCCGCTGCCAGTCAGGATCAGGATGTGTGCAAGGTGATCTCACAATGAACAATGTGCAGCTAGACGACGGTACATCACCAGCGGGAGAAAGAAATGAGAATGGGGCTCGAGGTGCTACGCTGATTTGGACTCCTCCCGCCACCTCCCCCTCCAAGCTCATCACCTCTCGCGAGATTCATGTGACGTGATGCAGGGGACATTGTTGCAAGTTAATTATGTCAACTTTTAAAAATCAACACCGCTGGCCAACCTTGCAGCCTTAAAATCTTTACGCAAGTACCTATGATTAAACCATCTTGTGGAGCTAATAGAACACGAGGGTAAATAAAATTTAAAAAGGTCGTTTGTTCGATTTTGGTTTATCAAAGTTGTTAGGTACACGATAAGCGTAGAATCCTCCGAACGAGGAGTTTTGAGTATAGGAAAGAGTCTGAAGAAAAGTCATTTTTACTAATTAAAGTTGAAATACTTGTATCCTAAAAAATTACGTACGCAATAGTCGCATATGCAATAGAGCACCTTGATTTAATATTTAAGTATGTAGTGTGATTTTTTTTGTATACTGATGCAATATTTATGAAATTATTTATAAATTTTGCGGGCAATTCCAAAAGAGAGATTTCGTATAACTAAATGAAAAATATATTTAATAAACCTAAACATGAAAGAACTTTAATAAAATTTATAGAATTTTTAATTTACTCTATTTTACTATGCATAAAAATAATCATATTTTATTATTCACAACTGGACCGAAATTATTGTTTTCGCTACTTTTCATTATAGGAAGGTAGGTACCTAGCTATCCCCAAATACTGATGATTTCGAATGTCCGTCCGTCCGTAACTTCATATCCAAAAGCTGATCTCATTCAGTTTTTAAAATTAGTATGATTTCAAAATTGTTATTATATAAAATGAAAACATCGAGTTAACTCTTTTTTAATAAAATACCTACTCCGAATTAGATTTTTTTAAATATTTAAATTCCAGTTTAATGAAAATTAAAATTAATAAGTGCATCTATTACCTAGTATATCGCAAACACGTCATTTGTATTAATCATTAGTCAAAATATATAACTCTCTGTGAAACAATGTCCGTCACTAACGCTACTTGGTTGCTTAAATAATAATGAGGTATAATATAATAATGAAGTATAAAGAGCAAAAAAGGCGAAATTCTCTATTTAATGATGTCCATCACTAACGTTATCAAGAAGCTGCGCTACTCTAAATAGCGATATTCTCACGCGGCCGAAATGTATATATATAATAATAGTATCTACATCGTTTTTGACGGGTTGTAGGTACCTAGTAAAATTATAAATTGCTCTAATTAGGGCCCCGAATTGGCTCCTTGCTTGGTCCGCTCGAAAACGAGACAGTTTTCATAGGGTTCACTTAATTTGCTTAGCATAGTCATTGCCTTTATATTATAGTACTCCATTATACTATATACGTATACCAACTCTATTATACTGATATTTTTTTTATTCAGATTCCACGCCTTTTTAAATTCGAGCATAAATGATTTTTTTATAATATTTAAGATTTTATTATTATATCGTTATATTATTATTTATTATTATATTATTATAGATTATACTATTAAAATGGGTAGGTACTACCGATTTGACTTGGTATGTCACATAATAATGAGTAGGTATGTAGATATTAAGGAATTTTTTCTTTTAAAATATCCGTCTAATTTTTCATTCCGTTTTCATACTAAATATTAAATAAAATGAAAAAATTATTCCGTTTTCAAGATTATTATGATTTCAAATAGGTAGTAGGTAGGTAGATATATACACACAAAGTTTACATTTTAGATTGATTTCCCAATACATTTTTTTTTGTTTTGGCTAATTAATATATAACTAATAATTAATAATTACTTAACATAAAATTGACATTCAAAAAAAAATGTCCGTCGTTATTGACGGGTCATGGCTAGTTATTTAATAAATTTATGCAGTTGCGTCAAACGAAGAAACATATGTCTTAATGATTTTGAACAAAAAATAACAATAAAACTACACGTAATTTTGATAGGATAATGGAGCTACAGTTTCAATAATTTTCTTTGTGTTATTCCGTTTTCGTGGAATGCGGGGAGTACATTATCTTCTACATAAGAAAATTGACTCCTCCTCTTTGGGAGAATCACGAGAAGCCACGCCTTTTATCATGGAGGGGACATAGGTGAGTTGCTCTCGCTCCAGCACCCGACAGCGGTAATAATTTTGGCAGTTTTATCTCATAGATGGACTTATTTCAATGATAAAACCTTTTTAAACTCATATTTTTCTATAATTTCATATAATTGGCTGGTAACTTTTCTATAAAGCGCATCTATCGGACGCAGGCAATCAAATGTTGCCCACTTTTTAACGAGGGTTCACTGAGTATGGATTCGTTATAACGCGGGTCTGCGCTGTTTTTAAAAATTAATAGATACGGCACTAGGAACTCCTAGTGCCGCATCTATTAATTTTTAAAACTAGGAACTCCCCAATGACAACATCGATATTACGAAGTCGAGAATTCCATACTTTTTAATTATATTAAATATATTAGATATTTATTGCTGACTACCAAGGTATAAGCGGCGTAGAAAATAAAAAAAATCACAAATTTGGTGAGGTAATGTTAAACTTTATGAAGCAAGGTTTTTTTGCACACAAAATCATTTAAAAAGGTATGAATATCGTTGGAGACTGAGGACCAATTTTATCTTTACTATTTAATGGATAAAACCACGTAATATTTAATGCGGTCAATCTATTAAATTAAAATTTAAGATACCGAGTGTTACAACAATTAACCGTAACACATTGTAGCGGAGGATGGGTGAATTGCGGACGCTGAAGCGTAATAACGTACAAAATCTATACTATTCGAAATATTCAGCCTGACTTTATTTATTATGAAAGTTTAGTTATCCACTTACAAAAACATTATTAATTATTTTACGAGATCAATCGACAACTACACATTTTTAATCAAAAACAAAACCTTATCTGTCCGTAATTACCCGTAGCCCTTGGGGTAAATACGGACAGCATGGGGTATTTACGGAAGAGGTCCCACATCATTCACACGAGTCGCAAATAAAGCCTCTGAAAGAAGTCCCAGCAGCGCACTTCTCATGAGCCCAATTCTAATATATTAAACTCACAATCCAGCCTACTTTTCCTGACAATAAATGCAAAAATATTCATCGTTCTCTTGTACAGTTTCAAAAAATTTTAAATTTCTCAACTTTTAATCGTTTTTCTTTAGTATTTTTTGGTTTCTTTTGTATTTTTTTCTCTTCTTGTTTCAGATTCTTCCTTTTTCTTTCTAGTTTCTTTTGTTCTTTTTCTTCTAGGTAAACTTTTTCCGGTGTGCTGGTAAAAATGAATATGTTTTTTTAACCCACCGTTTGTTACGATTAGGTTGTAGAGTTGGTACCTGGTAAATTTACCAACTTGATTTAATCCCTTTGATGCAAGAATCCTGGAATTCTGTTGTACATTAATAATCCTAGTTTCATCTACATTGTCGATTGAATCTGATTTAAATTGGTATTTGAATAATCATACGTGTTTTCAAATTTTTAAAAAATATATATATTTCTTCAGGGTTAAATATCTACTATGATTCTATTTAATGAAGTAGCTTCTGGCCTTCGAAGTGATACATTTGAGTAGGTATTGTTACTCCAAAGAAGGCTTTACACGATTTTAAAATGAACTCGACCAGTTCGTTTTCTCGAGTTTCATTAAAAACTGACTTTTTACTTTATATTTGAATAGTAGTAATACAGCCCTTTTTCATTTGGTCAAAAAGTATAGCCCTGGGAATGCCATACTTCTCTTCCGCCTGACGAAAAGTTGTATTTTTATCCTCTAGTTTTTGTACAGCTCTTTGTAAGGTCTCGATGTGGTCTCGTTTTTTTTCTAATATATTTTCGAGACATCTAAAAATGTTCATTAAATAGGTTTAGGTTTTGACAAATAAACGAGTCAGGGGTAATTGCGGACGTCCGTATTTACCCCAGGGAGCTTGTCCGTAATTAACCCAACGAGTTTAAAAAATAACAACGACAATTATTTGTTGGTTAATAAAATTTATCATCGAAAGTTATTGTGTAATTTATTCTCCATTAACGAGGTAATCGCTAGAAAATATCACTTTTTATTGTCACTTAATTCATAGACATAGCACTCAAAATAGTAAACCGTCGCTGTATATATAATTAAGTCTATGTGCTGTTTTAGTACATTCTGAGATAAACGAATGAAAATGTTTTAAAGAAAATTGCACGGACTAGATTTATAAAAAATATTTTAAATAATTACTAGGCAGACTTGCCAGATGAACGGCAATATTTTTTTTAGTATATCTCTATTATTTATATGAAAAATTGACAAATTGATTCATTCATCTGAGAATGTATTAAACGGCACATTGGCTTTATTATATATACGGCGACGAAACTGGATCAAAATTCAGAAAAATGTTTGATTTTATTTATATTGAAAATTGTGTGCAGCTTTCTTTCGTGAATGTTAGCTCGGCACTAAAGATGGCGGAAAGTAACACGTGATCGTGGCGGCCGGGCGCGAAAGTAAGGGATCGAGTAGGAGTAGTCCGATTTACCCCGCGTCCGCAATTACCCCATCGTCCCCTATCTTAAATCATTTAAGTTCTATTTAACTGTTTAATCTTCCTATGGCAATGCAAGCCTCCTTTTTTACAGCTTAGGTAGGTACTCGCAGTTTTTTGCGCAACAACTTGTCTATCTATCATCTCTATCATCGTGTTTTATGACAGTTGAAAGTTTAATTATTGAACATGAAAAATTCTGAATATATATGAACGCGTGAACAAATAAATGAAAGTAAAGAAATTATGGAATACATTTCATCGAACATTTTAACGTTAGAAGATTATTTCCTTATTTTTTTGGCCGAACCCCCATTGTCGCTTCCTAACTGTTTACAAATATTACGATTTTGCAAAACATCATTAGGATTAGGTACTCTACTAATACAGTATGTTTATTATGTATTTACCAAACGAACTACAGAGCATATTGTCTTTAAGTCACGTCCAGTGAAACTTTTTTTTAATTTTCAGCACGAACGGGGACTTAGCGTTGACCAAACTGTAAATAAATAACATTGACTAGTTTTTTTTACATATTTTATAAACAATAGCGACACAACCTTCCCCGAAATTTCTCCTAGCTCGTGATAAAATTAATAATAACACTTGTTATCATTTTTCTTAGCTTGTTCATGGAGTTGTTTTGTCAAATCGCATGCCTTACTTATTTAGAAAAGAATTCTAGGCCACAACGGGCCTAAACAAAAATGACCAAGGGCCGATTGTATCAACTCGGATTATAGTAATCTTTCGTTTGAACCATCGATTTTTGCGTTTAGATCGAATCGAATAACCCGTTTTCGAAAAAAAATGTTTTTAACGAAATATTAGGTACCTACTAATAATATGCTTTGCATTTTAAAAAATATAAATAATATTACGCCTATCTGTTAAAAAAATTAACATATCATGTTGGTTTATAATAATTTTTAATTTAAACCAAAGAGGTTTAGTTAATAGAGATGAAGTACTCTGTTTCACCAATGATACAAATGAAGCAGGCCTAATTGCATGCGCGGCGGTTGGGTGCGGGGCTTCCGATGTTCGGCAAATTTCGTCAAATTTCGTCAGATCTCGAAATACCCGAACGTAAAGGGAGCCTCTCGCGGTAACACTCCGAGTCAATTTTTGCAAAACGACTAATGTGAAAAATATATTTAATTTTCACTCATTTTTAAAAATGACTTCGCCGGAAAAAATTAACACCGACATGGATTATATGATATGATATGTAGAAAATATTATTCAGGTACACTTTGCGTGGAAATGTCGACGAAGATAAGCGACATCTGTGAGGAGGAGATCCGCGGTTCGAATCCCGGTATCAGCCAAATATTTTTTCGTTGATTTGATTTTTCTAATTGATTAATAAATTTGATTATAATAATGTCGGTTATTTTTCTCCCATCTGCCAAGAATGTCTCGTACATACAACACATATTGCGTTAAACTTAAAGTTGATGTTGATATTCTTGCAGACACCCTATCATCATTCAAAAAGTCACTCCTACGCAACATCCATTTTTTTGACAATAACATTAACACATTAATCAATTATTTATATAGATATTTTTACATAATCACACTACATTGATGCACTAAATATGCACACGCATGTTGCTGGAGCAGACCAAAGACACTTGGTATTGGGATGGTTGGCTAAGTTTTAAATAATAATGTATTGTTTTTTTTTATATATTTTGTAGGTACCTACCCAGTATTCTGACAGTCTCATTAAAAATTAAAAATAAAAACGAGCGAACTTACAGTAGTCGCATATGATGTGTAATATTTGACTTCTCACAATTAAAAATATCAATTGAGCTGCAGCAGAAACTAACATAAAAATTTAATAAAAGCTAATACTTATACATGTATCTATTAATTAGTAAATACAAGTAAAGAAAGTGTATGTGCATTTATTTATTATTGAATTTTGCCGTACAAGGTAGGTATCGTATATCTACATATGCATTTTTATTTAGAAATGTGTTTGGTCAAATATATGTTTTTATTTATTTTCATAGATAACGGTAGTGTGCTGCTATACATATTGTATGAAAACTTTGAATTAATATTTAAAAATAATCTCATAAATTACACAAAATTTGAGAATGTAAATCATTAATGGTAGTTTTTATTTCATGAATGCAAAAAAATTAAGTATTTATTGGATAGTTTCGAAGATATCAAAGTTACAACATCCACACGCTTGACAACAGACGCGAAACATATGTACAAAATCAGAAGCGTTGAATTTTGGAAGTGTGCGTCTTCGCTGTGATGGCACTTGCTGCACATTGATTTGTTTATAAACGATATTTTTTTCATCGCGCGCGCTCATTCGTCAAATGAAATTGCGCGCGCTTCCCCGGCGTCTTATTTCCTGTAACGCATTTCCGTCTTTTTTCATGAAATCACTGCCACAGATTGCAGGAAAGCGAGAGGAAAGATGTTACACATCAAAAAATTAAAAATCTAACCGGCGCCTAGATGGGAATAAAATCTATTGTAAAAACCGTAAAAACATAAACCACTTTATAATTATACTTATTACATTTTACCATGGAATTGTGTTCCACAGAACTTTTTTTTTCCATTATTATTCCACTGTTATTTCTTATTACTGTTCCTTTATTTTCATACCAACTCTATTGTTGGGAATGATTATTTTATAATTAGTAGTATTCAGTATAATACAGGTATTATTTAACTTAAATTCTTACAAAACTTCAAAACAATACACCGACCAATATTTATAACGGTGCAAAGTGAAAGTGAAAGAATAAATATTATTCTATAAGGCCCGGTTGTTTCAAATTCGATCAAAGTAAGCGTAGAGTTTAAACTGAAATTTTACGTTCTCCACCAATCAGACGATCCGTTTTCGTAAAAATCTATGCTTTTATCGACCGCTTACTTTGATCGAACTTGAAACAACCGGGCCTAAGTGGATGCCATTTTCACTCCCTTTCTTTTAACTGGTAGCGTCTGCTTGTCGCTTGTCTGCCGAAAAAACTTTGGATCGATTTTTAACCCTTTTCCCGAGATCCAATCGAGCTGAAGCTTTGCAGGCAGACTTCGTGGCAACGATAAAAATTATCTAACAAATTTTAGTTTTAAAAAATTAATTATTATACCTAGTATAATTTTGGATATTTCTAAATTTAACGGTTTTTATTACTTCCTTTCGAAGCGTCACCCGACTCAAGACCGACGCGTGGAGTAGGCGTGAAACCTGTTTCAACTAGTAATGGAGAAAGGGAGTATAATAAAAACTTGATTTTTATGGGTTAGTTTTTTAAAATAGATTATTGTGGAAACGTAAAACATATAGGTATAGTCATTCAGTTTTGTTTGAACAGAATTAATATAAAAATTTTGTAGATATTACCCATTTATGAAACTTATTTTTTGAAGTTATATTCTTTTAGCGCATTGAGGGTAATATTTTTATCATAACGAAATATATATCCCCCTGCGGAATATATGTACATATCCCGCTGCGCATGCGCCTTGTAGCGGGAATCGGGAATGCGTGTAACGGAAATCCACGCGGGAAAGCGAGACCACGAAATGCGCACGCATCCATTAAACTGTAAAAAAAATATTCACTTGAAATTAGTGTTCCAGTAATATAAATAATATATTATCGATCATCTTGAATCGAGTACCAATCATAATTCTCAATTCAAGAGTAGCTTGTTGGTCTTGTGGTTAGGACTCTCGCCTCGTGGTCCAAAGGTCGCGGGTTTGAATCTCACTCCAGACCAGCAAGTTAGTTCTATTTTCGTAGCATAAGCGTTTAGCTTAGTTTGAAAATAGTAAGAATATTGATGTGACACGTATTCCGTGTTCGCATCTCTATTTAAAAAAAGCTGGCGGATTGGTCATTCATTTGAAAATTAGTATTTGAAAACTTTTTATTGAATTACGATTTTAACTACGTAATAAAAATGCCAAAAAGCAGCTTCTCCTACAGACTTCTGTTTTTCATGTTATTGTCGATGTTTTTAAAGAAAGTTTTTGTTTATCACCATGCCAAAAAAGGAATAAAAGTGATATTATTATTTACTGCTGAACGACGTAATTATCAGATATTCGTTTTCAAAACAAAAAAACACATTCATTCGTTCGACATTCAATATGACTGTCAAAGTTGTATAGTTTTGAAACTTTTGAATACGGAACCGTTTGAGGCCGAAAATTGATAAAACACAAAATTGAGCAGATACTTGGACTTTTTTTCGAAAACGCAGCTGTCAGATTCTGTTTACATGCGTTTCTATCGTTTTTTAAGAAAGTTTTTGCTTGGCCCGATTATTTTAAATATTCAAGGTTACATTTCTCCAAGTATGAGTTTTTATTATGTTTGTGAAACTCACTAAAATAATCTAAAATGATCTGTGTAGATTTTTACAACTCAATACTTCCAGCGTTTATTTATTAATTAATATAAAATACTGTCTTTATTTTAGTTTTAAAGTATAATCTCTACAACGCGAATATGAGTAGGTACATGCAAATTTTTTTTAAAATTCTTAGATGATTCAAAAAGCGGGATCCCTTTATGCGAGGGGCCTTGGTCTAAATCCAGTAAAACCGACACCCGAGCCGGCTCTGTGAGCAGTATTTGGAAGACTGAGGCCCCAGATAATATCTTAAATCTACAAAAGTTTTTCTAATATATTTTTTAAATAATTAGGCAAACAATGAAAACACGTTGCTTGATCATAGTTGAGTAATCTTGTTAAGCATAAAGCATAATTTTTACGAGAACGGGTTGTTTGATTGGTGGAAAACGCTAAAATCTACGCTTATTTCTTAACTTTTACTCACTATTACTCCAACTACTGATCAAACATCCAGCCCTTAAAAGTTCAAGGTACATTATGTTCAATTTTGGAAATTGAAACAGGAAGAAGAAAAAGAAAAATTTATTTATCCATTACCATTTAGTTGAGAAGTAAAGAATTTTTTCAATTTAGTCCTATACACAGTTATACTATCAGCAAAAATGTCGACCACCTCCGCACGTTCATTCCTTAATGAGTGTAATCTGGGGATTATGGAGTTTGTTAATGCATTAGTTCTGATATTTCCTCTATAATAGAATAATGTACTGTGTCTTGATGACCTCGATGGTGCATATAAGTTGATCAGATTAACAATCTGCGGGCAATCAATCATGTTATTTATAATCCTGTATAGAAATATTAGGTCTGTCACGGTACGTCTCACAGACAAGTTTTATAGTTGCAGACGACTGAGGATATATTCATAACTGATATCCTCCAAGCGTATATTTGATTTGTAATTAATAAATCTTAAGAACTTAAGAAAAAAGGAATTGATACATGATATAAAAAAACAAACATATGTATTTCGATTACTGACGTAAACTGATAGCCATTTTAAAATACGACAAACTCAATAAAATACATTTATATTTTTAGTAATCCATAGTTAAAACCACCAAAAAGGAACTTTTTATTTTACTTCAGGTCAAAATCTTTCAAAAAGAACAATCTTGAAAAATAAAAAAGTAACCCATAAAAACCAAGTTTTTATTATACTCCCTTTCTTTGTAAAATATAACAACAATTAAAGACGAATTAAAACATATAACATAACACTAAACTTACAGTAATTTAATATATTTCTAAAATGTCAGATGTTTTGAGCTTTGATAAGACACTTCATGCTTTGAAGATTAAATTCTAAAAACATTCGTCAGTCAATTTAGATTTTCGACATTCGTAGTGAAGTACCTATTATGTATACCGACGGAGTAATTCAAATTTAGAAAATATTCCGCGACGTTATTGGGCCGCCGTTGCTAATCAAACTTTTCTAATGATTCCAATTTGAAAAAAACGAATAAAATTTCTAAAAATCCGAAATTATAATATAATTATTTTAAAAAATTAACGAAAATTTGATAGATCTTCTTGATCGTCGCCACGAGTCTACTTGCCAAGTTTCAGCTCGATTGGATCACGGGAAAAGGGTCAAAAATCGATCCAAAGTTTTTGTTGACGGCAAGCCGGCAAGCAAGCAGACGACACAAGTTAATATAAAGGGAGTAAAAAGACAAATAGTCTTGTAAATAATTGCCTATTTATTATGAAAAAGTATTTGATAAGTTATTAATTACAAGTTATAAATACTATGGGGAGCATGTACCTGAGGCGCCAAGGCACAATCCGCACCTTGAAACCCTTGAAACTACCCTATTATCTTATTTATGAACTACCCCCGCTTCAATAGTATTGTAGGTACGTATTTATCCGTTCAAAAAACGAGCGAACGTATTTCTGCAACACGATGAAACAAATATATGAACGCTTCCAATTCAAAGTCAAAACTGGTTTCCATAGTTACCGCGCCACAATAAGCGACATCAAGCATTAGTCCAAATATTTCAATCGACCAAAATATTGTTATTGGTAAAATTTCTATAACTCCTCATTTGTGGAAGTTCTTTAAAATATTCTCTTATTTTTTATATACGTGAAGTTGTAAAGGAACACATTAAAATGCGTGTAATACGAAACTGGATGTTAAAAATACAAGAAGCGGAAAGTGATGATTATTCTTGGTAAGTAATATAAATTCATCTGTAACTTTATAAAAGTATACTTTTATTTAAACGTTTATCTCTAGAATTTTAGAAAAAATATTTATTGTTTTCACAACGTGATATTATAGGTATAAACTGTTTTAAAATTGTTATATTTTCATAATCTTGAAGTATGTACAAAACATCACGTCTGCAAAAACGTGAAATAGCTGACTTAATTTTTTTGCTAAAAATAGCCTCAGGCTCAATAGATTGTCCTGAATTTTTATCCAAGCTCTCTATTAATGTTCCTCTTAAAGTTATAAGAAGTAACCCTCTTCTTTTTACTCCCCCTTGTTTCTACAAACTCCGGGCAAAATTCATATTTGTGGCGAACTTGCAACAAATTTAATGTATTTAACAAAATGTGTAATTTAGACTTATATGAAAATATGTGATGTGCGAAAAAATACTGATGTGCGGCGTTTGCTTTCCGAACCATTTTTTAAATAAAATATATTTTATTATTGTTCTATCAATTATATCTATTTAGTTTTATTAATATATCATAACATGCTACTACTAAAATTCTATCAACCGGTTCGGATCTTGGTAAACACCAACCTCCAATTTTTATAATTTTTTTTTTCAAATTATAAAAGATTATCATGCAATACAAAATTATTCATTTACATTAAATAATTTATACATGACATAAATTCTTCCAAATAGTGTTTTAATTTTCATTTGATACTTACGTCTTATTCGTCTATCATCTGCTGTGTGATGGTGACTTCTGAGCCGTGATTTAACAAATGGCGTAGAATCCCATGAAGGCAACGGAAAACCTATCAAATTACTGGTCGTCAAGTCTTATATACGTCGAATACTTAAATTTTTTCTGAAATCCTTCCATCCGTCCTCAGCATTACAACCCTTGGTGGGCCCTAGCTGCCTCCAAGAAAGTCCCCCATGCTGCTTGATTCCATTATTGATATCCATGATTTTGGCATTAATTTCATGAAATTTTCGCAGTTTAATGAAAATCCAGTATCCGCCGAATGTTGAATGTTGAATCCGGCAGCTAGATATCGGGTAGTTACCGGATTTGTTTTAAGTTTCATCTCTACTCTAAACCATATACCAAATGCATGTCATGATCTCTAATGAAAATGTGGTGATTTTCATTGAGTTTTCTAACATGGTATTTTGCTGAACCCATCACCAAAATATTTCAGCAATTAAATTGTGCAGAATTTTTTGCAGAACAAATTTTTTCGAATACATTAAAAAAGGTGTTAAATAATATGAATAAGTTTTGTAATAATGATGAATTATTTTTTTATTCTATTTAAGCGTACACAATGAATACAGATTTTTTTAAATAGAATTGCGAACACAGAATGCGTGTCCTATCAATATTCTTGCTATTTTCAAAATAAGCTAAGTGCTGGTGCTGTGAAAATAGGATTAACTGGTGGTGCCCTGGAATGGAGCTCGAACCACCAGATCACCAGACGAGCGTCATGACTACTACACAGACAAGTTACTCAACATACTTTTACATTTCTTTTGTTTAATTTTTCAATATTGTTTTTTAGTGTATTGTTAAAGATATTCACTGTCTCCTTAAGTAGACCGAAGTCAGTGGTAAAGAAGGCGATACGATCATGCGTTCACGTTATATATATATATATATATATTATATATATATAGATATATATATCTATATATATATATATATATATATGTATAACTAAACCATTTTTTGGGTTCAAACTGGCCTGCAATAATCGTGCGTATACGCGCAGTATAGCACACGATCATTGCAGGCCGGTATAGTTAGTTAGTTAGTTTATTTTTTTATGTGAATGAACGATCGATCCGGGTTGAAAGGGATATAAATTTAAAAAAATAACATAAGACAGATATACAGTTAAAAGATACAAGTACATATAATAGAATTGTCTAAATTTAGATTGCTGTTAAAAGATTAAACTGCATATAAGAGACTTGTGTACATTTAGATTGCAGTTTAAAGGTTTCAAGTACATCTTATAGATATGTGTAAATTAAAAAGAGAAAAATAATAATATACATTGTATCCATATGAGGAGGGAACTTTGTTCCCAAAACTTGTAGAGGTGAATAAAGAGAGAGAAAAAAAAATTGGTGGTGTATACCAAGTTGTGTATTATTTAATTATTAAAAATAATAATGATTATCTTCTTCTTCTTCTTCAGCCTTCTTCTCTCCACTGCTGGATATAGGCCTCTTCCTTACCCTTCCTTAGTAAATGTTAATCAATAACTAAAGTTTTTGTATATTTAAATATAGCCTGCACAGCATATGTTATAGTCCTGATGGAAATCAGCTGATAGTAGCGGCAGATGAAAACATTATGGTCTACAATCCAAATGATGGCATTTTGATAAAACTTTTACGAGGACATAAGGACAAGATTTACTCTGTGGCCTATTCAAAAGATGGTAAAAAATTTGCTTCCGGAGGTCAGGATAAGACAGTCATTATATGGAATTCGGAGCTGGAAGGAATTCTAAAATATTCGTAAGTCACGTACAATAAATTATTTTAACACGTCATAAAAAATTATTGATTCATTTATCAATTTATTAATTTAAAGTGGTGTTTATTTAATTTTCCCGCGTTTTTTATTTATGGTTTAAAACATTATTGAGAATGGAGTGTTATTACTCCCTTTATTTTAACTCGCAGCGTCTGGTTGTTTGTTTGTTTGACGAAAACACTTTGGATCGATTTTTAACCCTTTTCCCGCGATCCAATCGAGCTGAAAGTTTGCAAGCAGACTCGTGGCGACGATCAAGAAGATCTATCAAATTTTTGTTTAAAAAAAATAAAAATTATAGTATAATTTTGGATTTTTAGAAATTTTTAATGGTTTTTTCGTACAACTTAATAAGTTGTATGAAGAGACTGCGGCGCATCTGGTATCTGGTGATTATAGTATAATTTTGGAAATTTTTCATTACTCCCTTTCGTAGCGTCGCCCGACCGAAGCCCAACGCATAGGTTAAGCGCCAAACCAGTTTCCACTAGTAAATGAGAAAGGGAGTATAATAAAAACTTGGTTTTTATGGGTTAGTTTTTTTTTCTTTCATTTAATTTAATTAAAAAATGTTCCAATATTAATCGCACTCACTTGTAGCGTACTCAGTTGTGCATTTCATTTAATTATTTTTTTACAGCCACAATGAACCTATACAGTGCTTGTCATATAATCCAGTAACGGATCAGTTGGCTTCCTGTTCCGTATCAGATTTTGCATTTTGGTCATCTGAGGTTAAAGCCGTGCAGAAACATAAAATAGGATTTTCTGGCAGAATTTCATCATGTTCTTGGTCTCCAGACGGTCAACTTCTAGCGATCGGCACGATAAGTGGATTTGTAACAATAAGAAATAAGGTTTTTATATTCACTAAATGTATTTTAATTTCATTGTTGATGTAATATGAAATACAAATCATAATTTCAGTTACATTTTGCATGTTGAAAACCTTAAAGAAGGCATTCATCTACTTTTCATCTCCCCTTTTGTAAGACCAACTCAAAACAAAACTCCTTTATGTACAGATCCACAAATTCATTTAACACAAACTATCACCACATTGACATTTTCAACTCAACAATAAGAAACATAAAACAAACAATATCTACACTACTGCACCCAAACTAATTCGTACATTATATCTTCCCTTCTACTCCCGTCCCACATTCCCCTCCACCCTCTCCACTCGCTGTTAAAGCAAGTTAAAGTAAATTACTATATTCAGATATTCAGTGGAAAATTTGTAATTGGCATAATTTTAAAAACCATTATTTCATATTTGTTAAGATTGTTGTTTTGCTGTTAATTTTCCCCAAAATAAAATAAAAAAAAATAAAAATTACAATGTAGATTCTGGATTGGATTAACCAGGTTATGGATTAACTGGAGCAACAAAAATTAGCGAGAATCTGTTACAGTGATAACGGACTTTTCAGTATGTCAAAAATTCTGAAATTACCATATTTTCTCGTACACTCTGCACATCTGTGTATTTTGCACACCCTTTGGTGTATTTTGCACACATTTTGGAGATTTCCTAATTTTTTTTACTCTGCATATTGTATGATTTTGATTCCTGGACCGTTGAGTTTTCTACCTACAAGTACTAAAAATGGTTAAATTATTTTATACCTAAAATTCCTACTTTCTTGAGACTGAAAACAGTCACAAGTATACAAAAGGTGGAAAAATCATGCGAACATCCCTGGAAATATCTTATACTAATACAGTTATCCTCCGACTTATGCTTACCTAAATTACGACCACTCGGAGTTATGCGGCACTTGATTTTTTCATTTGGCAACACGTTTGGCCGCCTGCTATCTTCAGTTTTTCTCTTGCTGTGATAAGCATTGGGTGCATTTCGTGCGAATTCTATGTACAAAATTATGTTTCTACAATCGACGAAAGTTAAAATTGTATTTAAACCTTTAAAAAATCTATGTCGTCCAAACAAAGTAAATATGATTCTCCTGTACCTAGTAAACCTAATAAGAAAAGAAAATTGATATATTTTTAGGAAGGGATTAAAAATTTAAGTAAACAAAGAAGACGTTATAGCTACAAAGCAAGGAAATTATTTTAATCTGCATAAAAGAGTATTGTGTCATCTGGTGAAGTTTTTATAAAGCCATTATTTTATAAAACATTTTTTTTATATTTTGTATTAACTACGTGACAGTTTTTCCCCGAGCGTGACTTGGTCGCGGAGTTCGATCGTGTAGTGACGAGCCCGAACGAGTAGATCGTTTTTATACTTGTTTTAGTGGTAGGGATGTCCCTGAGCAGAATATATTTGTTTACAGATTTAGTTGTGCGCAGTTCATCGCCGTGTTCTAATGAAATGTAAAAAAAACTAGAGAATTTATGGACATCCTTTCTCGCCAAAAGCCAATTGTTATGTGGTTAATATGTATAAAGAACTGCAATTTTTTAAAATATTTTTTCTTCTTAACTAGTATTTTTGTTAGTCCTTGCCGTAATCTTTTCATGTTTCACATTAGAAAGTGTATTAAAAAAATTACTACATAGATAACTTGAAAATTTTAGATTGGTGAAGAAAAAGTTCGTATTAACCGAAATGGACATCCTGTATGGGCAATACATTGGATGGATAATTTTCTTCTTGTGGGTGACTGGAGTGAAACATTGTCATTTTATAATGCTTCAGGACAACAAGTGATGCGAGAAAGACCTCTAGGTATTATAATATTATATTTTGAATCAACAGGGTTCCGAATAATTCGGAAGGTTTTTTTTTGGGTACCTTGAATTTCGAATTAATGAGTATTTAATACTGTTCTAAATAATATTTTACCACTGACAATGAATTTTCTGGACAGGGAAATAGTCCAGGAAGTAAATCATTTTTTATATTTATTTTTTATATTTTATATATATATTTTTTAATATTTTTTATATTTATTTTATACATTTTTATATTTTTTATATTAGAAATTATAATTGGTATTGAAACATAGTGTTGTTGTATGTGTTGCAAGTGACAAAGAGGCATGGAAATAATAAAGAAAGTTTTTTTTCACAAATTTATTAGAAGTCAACAAAACGCAGTAGAAATATATGAAAAAACACATAAATATAAAAGAAAATTGGCATAGGCACTCGGTTTTTAGCACGATCACTCTACAATGTTATGGATTTTCGGTGATCCCAGTTCATGGATTCGGCGAAGGTTGTTGCCGGAAAAATCTCGATGGCAAGAGCGATGGCGGAGAGATATCTCGAAGATGAGAACTTGACGAGACTCGAGCTTCACGCAAGCTCGGCTTGATACTGATTCGGTCCAGCAGGAGAACACTCGACTGCGGTGGCGATATCGTTTTCTAGGTTCGCCAGGAATACCTCGCGGATACTTCCTAGGAAGGCGAGGACTATTGAGCCTTCCGAACAGTTTGACAACGGCAATTTGGCGATGGTGCGACGGGCTCTAAGCCTTTCTTGGTAATGAACACTAATTCCAGGTAGTGTGAGATAGAGAACACTAATTCCAGATAGTGTGAGATAGAGAGATACCCAGGTAAATGACTATAAGGGCATTGACCAATATTTGAATGACAATCATTTCAGGTTTGCTGCCGACCACTATAAGTATCCTGGGTGATAATATTTTAGTAGCAGGTACAGGCGGATGGGTCGTGCTGACCTCAGAGGGTGTACCTGTGTACAATGAGTCAAGTAAATGGATTTGGTCTATTCAAGGAAATCTCGGTAACAACTCAATTGTAAGTTATTTCATAATCAACATACATATTACTCACAGAATTGTTGGATTGTGTTGAAGTTATCTCTAATAATAATTCTATATGTACCTTTATTTATAATTCAATCTTTATTTTTAATTAGTAGGAGATTTTTCAAGACTTCTGTGCGATTAGTATGTGATTTCTCGATGAGTAATAGTTTTGCACTCTATTTTTCAGTGGCAAGGGATTGTGCATAACTGTTTTCCGTTCTGTGTGAAAAGATTTTTTGAATATTGATGACATGTGAAGAGTTGAATTTGAAAGCAAATCTTCTATTTTTTTAAAGTTTATCATCAAAATATGCAAGAGGAGAGGTCATATTAAAAAATAAAAATGAATTCATTTCAAAGTACAGTGCAACCTCTATATTATTAACCAACCGCAAATAATTTATTTCTGAGAAATGGAGGAATACTTAAACGGACAAACATAGAATATTTTTTCCGTCTACTCCAGCCCCAAATCTTATACATGTAAATACTTTAACCAAGACTTTCCCTTGATTGAGGAATGATGAGGAGGGAAAGAAATTATTGTAATTGTTTAGAAGAGGAGTTACTTTTCTGATTCTTTTCAGATTCCTTAGAGTCTACGATACTCTGAGTACTCTACATGCGACTAGATCACCTACACTACTTCTACAAGTGCATCAGCTGTAATAGCTTTGGCACTTTTACTAACATAAGTTTCAGATTTACATGAATTCAAAGGGTAAAAAAGTCTATAGGAATTACCTTTTATTAAACCTGGACAAGATGTACCATTCATTTTTTTATTATTCTTTGGAGTATTTGTACTAATTTTGTAATAGTAAGGAAAAATAAACTGATTTTTTGTATGTGGAAAAATAATTAATTTGGTACCTCGCGTATTTTGCTCTTAGAGAATTTTGGGAACATTAAAGTTGATGAATATAGAAGTTTAAATTATTTTTATCATTTCAGATTAATTTATTTTTCCTGTGTTAGATTTTCCAGTCATCTGTCATATTGTCGGTGTAAGTGCAATACCGCGTATGAGACAATCATGTCAAAATTACATTTTTTGGCGCTTTCAATTGAACGGCACACGCTGCATTGATTGGCGCATTCAAATATTGAAATTGATCAATAGACTGCATTTACTAGGTTAAAGCAAATACCGCAAATAGAGCATCCCCACTAAAGAAGCAAGCAAGACTGCATACATACTGGATTAGCAAGAAAGTATTAGTGAATCAAATCGGGAAAAAATTTGCCGCTAAAGCACTCTCATGGCACTGCTGCTAAGAGATACAAAAAAAACATTAAGGAAAGAATTGTGTAAAATTAAAATGTTTAGAAAAACATGTGGTAGCATATATCTATCTTTTAAGGATAACTTACACCAACCATTTTTGTCTATAAAATTTCATCAAATAATAACTAAGATATTACGGTTAACTTTTCATCAATTTTGACCAAGTCAGTTTTAATCGTTATCAAATTAAACATCTTATTAACCTTAAGCATTTACCGCGGATCAAATTTGTACTTTACACCAAATCATTAAATTAAATATCTTTGAAGATATTACGAGAAAGGTTTTTTTTTGTCCCTCCTGAACATTTTGACAAATGGTTATTCTGCAGTATTGCACTTACACCGACGATATATCTTCTTGTGCATTAATTAATATGTATTATTAAATTTTAATTACAGTCCTTGGGAAGTCAAGATGGCAATTTGTGTTGTTACACTATAGTGTACAATACGGTCCACGGCCTGTATCGAGAAAAATATGCCTATAGAGAAAATATGACTGATGTCATAATTCAAGATCTTACATCAGATGCTAAAGTGAGAATTAAATGCCATGACAGGGTGCAAAAGATTGCCATTCACAAAAATAGATTAGCAGTATGTATAAAATTATTATTTCCTTTTAGTTGAACACATTGTGCCATTGTCCTGTTATCACATTGTAGTAATTGAAAAAAATTACATAATTAATAATCAAATACAATCCTTCTCATCACCACTTCTCACAATGTTCCAACTCTCTCACCACCTAGACACCCTCTCCACTTCTACTGAATCCACAACCCATACATCAGACATTCTCTCCTACTCACACACACCTCAATCTCAACTCATCTGAAGAAGGAAACATGTTGTGTCATACTCGAAAATAAAATATTGGAAAAAACAAAGTTTTATTGTTTTGTTCATAATTATGAAAAAAATTACATTACAAAAAAATTAAGATTTTGCTTTTTACTTCCAGGTTCAGCTCCCTGAGAGAATTGTAATTTATGAGCAGAGATCAAATGAAGGAATGCTCTATAAAGTTAAAGAAAAGATTCCGCTAAAAGCTGAATGTTCTTTATTAGTCATAACCAGCAATGCCTTGTTAATGTGTCAGGATACCAAACTTCAAATGATTGGATACAATAGCCCTACGAGCTGGCGCGTTCCCGCATCAATAAGATATGTCAAAGTGGCATTTATATCCAAAAAAGAGGTTTTGCTGTTGGGCTTATCCAATGGACAGGTACTTACAACATATTTTGAAATATTTTTACGAAATATTTGTATTAAAAAATGATTTTTATTGATTCAATGAATTTTATAGATCTGGAAAGTAAATGTCGACGTTCCTTCTGCTGAAATATTCATTAGTATTCCAAACGCTGTAAGGTGCTTTGATTTGAGCGCTACAAAATTATATATTGCAGTTGTTGATGAGAATTCAGTGTGTGGAATTTATTCCATTTCTAGTGGTCAACAAATATTTGCGGTGAGTACTTTAATAGACAACGTACTCTTACAATAGTTGAAATATAATAGATCCCGGATTATGTATAATTTTATGACTTATTTCAGGTAGAGAATGTTTCTTCAGTGTCATATCACATATCTTGCGAAAATTTATTGTCATTATCTGGTGGAGGCACCCTTTCCATTAAAGCAAGCGAGTTTCCCGAGTTCTCACAATCTCAAACAGGGTCCGTGGTGGGTTTCCACGGTGGAAAAGTATTTTGTCTTCAGGCAAGCTCCATGCAAACAATCTGTATACCACTCTCTCATTCTATCCACCAATATACAAGAAATAATCTTTTCAGGTGACATTTTCTATCAATATTTCACATTTTTAATGTTTTTTTTTTTTGTATATGCAAAGCATTATACAAGTAGTCAATTCATAAATATTTATTTTTACTTCTTTGTGCCATAAAGATTTCTAAAAATCTAAAATGCTATTAGTTAATTAAAAGAAGTAAATAAAGTGGGTATGACACTGGCTTCCCAAACCGAGGGTTCCGGGTTCGATTCCCGGTGAGATCACAATTTAATCTATGTGATTTACTCAAGCCTGGGTTTTGTGATGTATTTCGCTTCTGTAATTGGGCCTCCTGGCCTGTTGAAACGTAAAAAAACAACATAATATAAATAATTTTATCTGCCTTTTTATTACTAATTGGATGTTCTTTTTGTAGAGAGGCTTATGAAATCGCTTGCTTAGGCATTACCACATCGGAATGGGAGAATTTAGGATTTGCTGCTTTAGAAAAATTATCTTTAGATGTTGCCAAAAAAGCATTTCAAAGAAGTGAGAATATTATCTATCTGCAACTTATTGATTCTTTGAAGGTGAATATCCATGATAAATAAAACAGTGTTCTAACTAATATACTGGCAATATTTACTATCACCAATAATAAAATGGCAATATTTACTATCACCAATAATAAAATGAGTTTCAGTCTGCCTGTTTGCAAAATTTGCAAAAAATTGCAAAATAACAGCATTATCCTTTTATCACTTTAGTACATATGTAATTAATTACAGAATGTAAACTTTTTTTTTTAAAAAAAATCTCTTTATTATATGATGCATTTTCTTAACAATCACTCTTATTTAATTCAACACATTGTGTGTACTTCAAAATATGCCAAAAAGAATGTATGTACATTACAAGAATATAAAAATTACGTACCACCACCTAATTTCTAACAAACAATACCAATGTTCTCACATTCATTTTTTTTTGTGTTTCAGGAGACTTTGAATTCGGCAAATGAATCGTTGGCTTTGGCTGAAGTGTGTGCATTTCGTGGTCGTTACGAACAAGCTGCTCGAATATATGTGTCCCAATCTCAACACAGTCAAGCTTTAACTCTATACACAGATCTTCGAAGTTTTAGCAAGGCACAGGTTATTATTATTCTATTACTCTTGACTTCCTTTTATTGGGATAAAAAAAATGTAAATATTGTAGAACCTCGTAATTTCGAAATTCAAGGGACCCCAAAAAACATTTCGAATTTTGTGGAACTAGTCATGGTATAAACATCATTTTAATCGGTTATTTTTTGTACATTTGGGATTTGTATCGATTATTGATAACTAAGATATAACTGTTGTCTAGTACCAATGGTTGCCTGTCGACTTGCAAAAAAATCACATGCCAATCATTGATGCAATCAAATAAAAAATCTCAAATAAGGTTAGTGTTTCACTGGTCAAAATACTGTCACTATGCGGGACCCAATTTATTTGATTTCCAAGATACAAAAAAAATGTGATTGCGAAATTCCCCAAAAAATCGTAAAACTTATGAAAAAAGCCATTAATTTTGTGAAAAATGTCTGTATTTTTTAATATTTCAAGAAATCATTTCAAAATCTCTAATTTTTATGCTAATGTATTTAATTTATTATGCTAACGCAAAGATCGCAACATTTCTATTACCAAAGTACCAGATATTAACATTTTCATTATTCAAATAAAATAAAAAATTCAAATTATGTGAATTAAAATGTATTGATTTATGGCACAAGGGGCTAAAAATTATTTCGAAATACGAATTGAATTGCCGGGGGTCGAATTATCAATGATTTATTTAATAACACCCCTCATTGTTTCATTTTTTATTATGTATTTTTTATTTTTACTTTCTCTATTTATTATTCTCTTCTGTTACAACATTTATACTGTAATTTGTATACTTATATGGCAGACCAGGTCTTGCGCACGCAACCTGGTTCCACTAGAATAAACTTATATTATAATACATAAATGCTATAGTACCAGCTGTATATTGTACTTTTGTAGGAATTTCTTGGTTCCGGTGACAGTATCGCCCTGGTGAGAAAGAAAGCCGAATGGGCTTCACATATAAATGAGCCACGCGTAGCTGCCGAAATGTTTCTGGCTGCAGGTGACATTAGAAAGGCTACTGACATAATGGCTCAACACGGATGGGTAGATATGTACGTTTTTCAAAATTTCAGACAGATTTATCTCTTAAAAGTGGGAAAAGTCTGTGTTTGTTTACAACTATGGAAAAGAGTAATATAGGTCAACAATTTGATTTCTTTTTGGGTGGGGTAAGTGAATCAACATTGTGAAGAAATCAAAGTGAAGTTGCATGCCCTTTACAAGGACCATGCACCTTTGGTGACTACCATCAGATATTGGTTTAATGAATTCGTGGTGAAATGAAGAATGGTTGAATAATTGACGGGAAAACATCCCATTTGGCGCAGAAAAACGAGTTTCATTTGACTTTACTTTACTTATCATTACTCTCTCTTAAATAACTAGTTTAATTCACTTCTTTAAATATTTTATACTCTTTGCTTATGTACTATTTATTTAAACTAATACAATACAATTCCAGTGGACAAGTTTCATGTCAAGGTCGTTATTTTTTTTTACTGTAAATTTTATATAGGTACATCAATCTCTTCATTAAATACATACATACATACATATATATATAATACAAATGCACTACGTTGAATAACTTCAAAATACTAATTAAACACATTATTATTTTTTTGTTTTATGTATGTTTTCACTTTTGTGCACTAAAACTGTATCTTGCATTTCATTAAATTAATAAAAAATATTTTTAGTTACTAAAATTAATAACTAAAAATAATTTTGAGTTTACCTATGAAAAATTATGTTCAAATTCAAATTATGTTCCAATATCTTATGTTCAAAGGTTGATTGAAACGGGACGCAATATTGATAAAGGATCGGCCGATTCCTTGCGATCTGTGACGGAAGCCTTGAGGAAATTAGGTGAACTGGAGGCAGCTGCGGAAATATATGAAAGGCTTGGTGACCAACATTCAGTTATCTTAATGGCAGTTGAATCTGGAAACTGGGATAGAGCTTTTCAACTGGTTCAGTTATCTCCTCAATATAAAAAACACGTTTACATCCCGTACGCCCAACTAATGGCTAAGGAAAACCGGTTTATTGAAGCCCAAAAAGGTACTGACATTTCCTATAAAATTATGTTTCATTTTTACTGTAAATATGGAATAAAATGAATATTGTCTACTTATCAGTTAGCTGATTCTAGTTTTGTTCATTTAATACTCCCTTGTTCAAATAATATCAAACCTTTTAATGAAACCAAAAATGAAGCATGGGTGTTGTTAGTGCCCCTCGAATTGTTAATTGTTGTGAAATGAAGAGAAATGACTTAAACAGCAATATTGTATTAAATTTTGCCAAAAGCTTGGCGAGACACAAGCATAAACCATTCGTATGATCTAATAAGGTTTCGGGTACAAAGCTATGAGTATCTTATGGATAAACTAGTGATACAACCGCTTCAAAGATGGCTACACATCAGTAGACAATGAACTGCTTCCCTGTAAGCCCTCAACAAACTGAAACAACAATGTGTGGACCATGTGCGGACTTTGACATGCAGGATCATTGTATCACAGTCCAAGAAATCACATAAAGGATGGTACATAATTAGTGCAGAGAAAGCTGTCATTCATTGTGTATCGTATTTTTTATGCCGAGTAGAATGATTCATTAATGCACCCTGTTTTTACCGCTTAATTTTGAAACTCGAGAGCAAAGTTACCCTAATCCGTTATGATGTATTTTTATATGTAAAATACATTTTACCAAACTTCAACCTGCCATTTCAACCAAATTGCTAATAAATTTGTATCTTATTGATACCACCGCTAACCTCACTTTTATTTACTTCGTTATTACAAAGTTTTTTTAAATTTCAGCATATTATTTGGGTGGAGAAACAGAATCATCAGAACGAGTTTTGAAAATATTAATTAATAATGCAATTGTGGAAGAAAGATTTAGTGATGCTGGATATTTATACTGGCTCCTCGCTTCTCAGTGTTTAGAAATTGCCAATACAGCTGAAGACGAAAGGTGATTTTTATTAAGAAAATATTACTAAAAATAATAACACTTTAATTCAATTTGGTGGTGTGTGCAACTAACCGATCTATATATAATTGATTTAAGATCATTACCTTAATTCTTATTTCAGATTGCGTCAAATATCACTGGATAACTACTATGACAATGATCGTTTGGCTATGATCTATCATGCTTTTGATAGCGTTCATCAATCAGTATATGAACATTTTTCTCTTTGTCAACCAGAGACTTTATTCAATGCTGCAAAAATTACACTTTCTCTTGTGGAAAAATACAAAAAACCACCAAAAGGAATTTCTTTATTGTATCCTTTTTAAAAATGTTCTCACAAAATGATTTTCACAATTAGCGATGGACTTTGAATGGACGGACTAGTTGAAATCAACTTGACGTTTCGACGGTTTACGTTTATCGCATGGACTAGTTGAGTTCGTAGACGACTAAACGAAGAATCCTTCGTTCGTAATTCAACGTACTGCAAAGCGACGAGTGAGAGCACGACAAAACGTCTCCGTTTATTTCTCGTCTCTCGCTGTCGACTTGTAGACAGCTCGACGGATAACTTCATTTCAACTCTAAAGTACATGACCATAAAGTGCAGATCTGTGTACACAATACTACGACAGAGACTTGAAATTTGAATGCGCACGTACGATGAGATAGGCTTAATCAGCTATTATTTTTTACTTTCATTGTGCGACATTTTGGCGAAATCCCAATTTTACGCAGTATAAAATAGAACAATTCTGTTTAATTATTTAACCAACTTTGATATTTTTATTTACGTCAGCATTTTTTATATGATGAAAATATTATTAATTAACAGTCGAAAAGGCAGGCTAGATATTTTTCTAAGATCAATATTTTATTTGATCAATCTCGACTTCTTAAATCTACCTGAAAAAGGATGTTAAAATTTAACTATTGTGTTATTTCGTTTCTTTTCATTTTGCATATAAATGATAAACAAACTTGTAGGAAATAAAATTTTATTAATGTTTTCCAAATAACCCTTATAGAAAGAAGTATAAAAAGAATATGTATAAATAAGTCTATAATGTGCGTAAACAAATAAATAATTAAATATTTATTTTTACATATAAGCACAAGTAGCGGTTCTACTTTCCACGAAACTATAGTCCTTCCAACTTCTTTAAATTTTAAAATGTAACGTAATAAAAATAGCCAACGGTCGAGCAGCGTCGCGTCGAGCCGTAGACACATTGTCCCGAAGTTTAGATAGAACGTCCGCATAACGAAGTTGATGCGTATAGAAAGAAGTATAAAAACAATATGTAAAAAGCCTATAATGTGCGTAAACAAATAAATAATTAAATATTTCTTTTTACATATAAGCACAAATAGCGGTTTTATTACATATAAATAAACCTCAATTATTATCATTTTTGACCTCAATTATAATTAATTTAAGGAGTTAGCCATGAATGTTCTTATTTTTCCGATTTCAAATCGCTAAGGGAAAGGTTAACTTCAAAGAAAAACATGTTGTCAAATAAATTGTTTTCCTTGACATATTAATAGTTGTATATATTTATGTTTGGCCAAACAAGGAAGGACACTTGGAGCCAACAAACTTGCTCGTCAAATGCTGGATAAAATTCAAGTCTTAAAAATATTACCGAGGTTTCAGGTACTTCATTCAAATATGTACTCTCTTTTTTATCATTTAACATAATACTTTTATTTTGTAATTTATCAGCATTATTCATCACGATGACTTGAATGAAATATGGGCAATATCTATAACTCATTTTCAGTTTGATTTTTAACATATTTTATATTTTGTTAACTTATTAAGGAAAGTGTTGAAGTATTGACTCTAGTTTCCTGGGCTAGTCCTTACAGTGATGGTGGGTCCCTCGCTCCTTTGTGCTATCGCTGTTCGCACCGTCTACCTTTGCTTGCCACAAAATGCCAACACTGCCAGCATACAGCATTTTACTCCCATCTCACATTTGGTAAGTTCAAAATAGTGCTGTAGCTTATTTTCATCATTCAAAATGTGGAAGTAGATGTGAACTAACAGAATATATGTAATACCACAATAATCCAGATCTACAAATATTGTTTGTATTTCAGCATTTTTAAAACACACAGACCCAATATATTCTCTTTTTTTAAATGCTTCAACAAGCCAAGAGGCTTCAATTACTTATCCCAAAAACATCCAAAGTTGAGTAAATCACAAAAATTTATCGTGACCTCACCGTCACAGAATCAAACCCGGAACCCTCGGTGTGGGAAATCAGTGCCATGCCCACTGGGCTACGGGGGCCTTATTTTATATGCTCAATATTGTATTTACGTGTCGTACAACAACTGTTTATTATTCAAATTTGGAGCCGTGTGTTTGTAATTATTTTTAATTTTTTTTTTTGCGGCGATTATCCGGGTCTTTTTTCCTCTACTGCCCTGGATAGTCGAGACTTTACTGCGTGCTGAATTTCGAAATACATATCAGGAGTTTATTGTAATTAAGTTTGGTAAAGGTGGCTTCGAGGAAATATGTTAAGAATATTCAAATACTGGATATTTTTGGATTAGTAAGCAGCAAACGATAACTACCGCATTTCAAATGTATCCAAAATTTTAAGGTGAACCACAATGTGCTCTACAGTTTCAATCCTAAGTGCAGAGAACATTACTTGAGCAAAGCACTGAAAGAAGCTGCTTTTGAAAGTTTAAATGAAAGAGAGTGCTCAAAATTCTTCTCGGGAAAAATTTATAGGTTCTTTCTACTTGACCATTTGTTCCGTTATTTTTATTTTTCAGTTTAAAAGCCAAAATGGTTCAAAGGAAGAGATTTTCATATTTATTTATATTTGTTCGGAAAACCAACAATTAACAATAATTAAGTAAATACAATGAATGGGAAACATAAAAGCTTATATATGACAACTAGTATATTGATAAAACTAGATATAATTGATATAATGGAAAATAATTTTTTTTTTTTTGAAAAATTGCTCGGAAAGTAAGCGTCGCACTGGGTAGGGTTATTTTGAAATAAGTCTAAATTATACTTTTTTGTGAGTGTATTAAATTTGTTGCAAGTTTGCCACAAATATGAATTTTGCCTGTAGTTTGTAGAAACAAGGGGAGTAAAAAGAAGAGGGATTCTTAGAACTTTAGGAGGAACATTGATCGAGAGCTTGGATAATAATTCAGTGGCCATAATTAGACATTAACAATTTGTATGTGAAATTTACAATTCTTGATAATTATTAAAAAAGTAATTTTAACATATTTCAATTAAATACATATATGCATATATGTACATACAAATTTTTATATATTATAAATTATAATATTTCATTATTATAGTAAAATAATTACATAACTTTTGTTTGAATTTATGTATGATTTGTAACGAATTCGATTCGATAATAGTAAAATGTTGCTGTAAGACTATTAACATTGAAAATATTTGTTTTATTTATAATTAATCATTTTATTACATTTCTAGAATCACTGCCACTTGTCGCGTTTAAGCCAGAAAATGATATTCCATTTGACGAAGCAATACAGTTGATTGACTCTGTTCCGTCTTCGTCTACAGCTAATGGAACAGATTATTTTAACGAAAGTGCGGATGTTCTGCAAGTCAGCGCTTCAACGGAATTTGACGATTCTTTTGCCAAAAAACCATACGAGGTATATTTTTGGAATATATAATGCTTATTTCCAGGAGGAGAAAAAACGGAGGAACCCAATTCCCCAGCATCAACCAAGCTTTAAATGCGGCCAAATTAATTGATTTTTTTAATTCACAAAGATGACCCTACGCCAATTGAAGAAATTCCAAGATTATAAGATTAGATACGCAGTATTTTGGTTAATGAAGTTGACCGATTTGTTAACATTTTAAATTATTATATATAATAAGTTTAATTAGCTATAACTAGTGTAATTAATATATATATAAGTTTAATTAGCTATAACTAGTGTTAATTAGCTATAACTAGTACAATAGTGTTAATAGAAAAATAAATTATTTATGCTTTACTTACAAGAATACAAGTTAATTTTGTTCCTCACTATTTATAACGAAAACTCCCTATAACGAAATAAATTGCTCGGTCCCTTGGATTTCGTTATAGAGAGTGATGACTGTATAAGGAAAATGTTTTGGCTGTGTAGTGTTTACAAGTTTCGATTGTATTATTAGGAGGATGAAGGAGGCATGGTAGTTTGTTCCCGAGAGGAGCTGCAGGCGATGTCTCCAAGTGGAGTACTAATAGTACATCAGCCTGATCCACTATCTCCTTTGCTGTACAGAAACATCATGCCCGACCTTCACGTTCAAGCTTGTCAACACTGTTACAAGGTATTATAACTATTTTGATGACATCACCCAGAATGTATTTTTTATAAATATATATTACGGGATTGTTATAAAAATTATTAGACATTATTATTGGGATTTTCTCTGAATAAACATGTTCACTGGTTAGACAGTACTGCTGCAATTGTTAAAACTATTCGAACTTTACTTTTTTCGAATTTTACAGGAGAGCAAAATAAAGTTTTGTCAATCTGATTTTGTTAATAATAAAAGAAATATTGACAAAGTCAGATTGACTGATTTGTTAATTTGATTTATTTGTTAATAATAAAAGAAATAATGACAAGGTCAGATTGACAGAACTTTATTTTGCTTTCCTGTAAAGTTCGAAATAATCACTAACTCCCTTTTGGCTGAGGACCCTCGATATAATATTGTGGTACCAAAAATACAAACACTCTTACTCAAAAATTATTTCAGCTTTTCTACATTGACGATTTGGAGATGCAACTCATAACTAAAGGCTGTTGTGCCTTTTGTCGTTCCGCTATGTCAGATAATGGACTTGATTCAACAAAATCAATTTTGTCTCCAAAACTCTCTCCAAGGTCTGCAGAACAATCACTATCTATGTAAATATTTAAATAATTAAAATGTATATTATTTTATTTAGATTTTAAACTATTAAAAATTTAAGTGCACAAAGTAAATTTGTATATTATTTATTCCTGTAGTACATGAGCATCATGAATCAGCTAATAAGAGCAAAGGAACATATTCAAAACATGGACAAATGAATAGCTCAGTGTCAGTGCAGCCTTGCTATTGGAGTCAGATTGTGGCAGGTTATTGGTTGACCAACGTAAGTTGGCGTGCGGCGACTTTGGAACTAAAACCCGCCCCGCCCGCACCCGGCAGTAACCCCCTCGCCCTGTCATTCAGTTCAATTTCATATTTGCTCGGGCGCTGTGACATCTTGATTACCAATATACACTGAATTATTATGTCCAAAACATCCAAACAGTCCGGGATGGTGCAAGAACAATTGCCAATGAAGTATTAAAGTTTTGAAAAGCTGAAAAAGCAAATAATGGACCGATATTACCGTTTGACAGATAGAGCAAGATAGAGCGGCCTCCATTATTATTTTGTTTCTTCAGTGTTCCACAACTAAATTTCTATTAAAGGCTCTGACACTGGTCACCGGACATTCTGTATTGTAAAATAAATTTACACCCTGACAACTTCTGTTACGTGACAGGGAAGCCCTCCCCCGCACGCCATTTATAGTGGTACGTCTATATCACATCACATAGTTGTATTGCTAAAGATCAATAGTCTCATAATTATTTCATGTTTGTAATATAATAATAAAGGAATCAAATTGATCTTCATATGTACCTATGTACATTTACACATATTGGACACTCCTGCGAGACAAAATATACAGGGTGTACCAGAGCTAGCAGCAGAAACTTTGCCGGTAGATTACTGCCTATGTTATGAGTCTAAAATGCAGCAACCATAATATCAATAGATCTGGAGATATGCAATATCAAATTTTGCATTTTTTTTCATTATTTCTGACTTATTCTTTGCAAACAATTGAACTATCATCCAGGACAGCAAAATTGTTTTTTTTGGGAAAAAATCAAATAATAATTTATTTCTTTTAGATTTCTGCTTAGTTTTGAAGAATTCTACATTACTCAAATCTGATTCTGACTAAATCATTGGACACTGGAAATTCATAAGGTATTGATATTGATGATATTGCTTGCCCAACGTAAGTTGGTGTGCGGCGCATTTTGAACTAAAACCCACCCCACCCGCACCCGGCGGTAACCCCTCGCCCTGTCATTCAGTTCATTCTCGTTTTCGAGCGCGAGCTGTGTCATCTTGATTACCAATAAACACTGAATTATTATGTCCAAAACATCCTAAACAGTCCGGGATGGTGCAAGAACAATTGCCAATGAAGTATTAAAGTTTTGTAAAGCTGAAAAAGCGAATAATGGACCGATATTACCGTCTGACAGTTTGACAGATAGAACGGCCGCCATTACTGCATGGTTTCTTTAGTGCTGCCCGACCAAATTTCTGTATTTAATACGACACCGGTCACCGGACATTGTGTATTGTGTAATAAATTTACACCCTGACAACTTCTGTTACGCAACAGCGACGCCCTCCCTCGCACGCCTAGTTATAGTGGTACGTCTATAATTGAATCTATCAAAATCTTGACATCTCAAAACATCTGACATTTTAGAAATATATTAAATTTCTGTAAGTTTAGTATTATGTTATATGTTTTAATTCGTCTTTAATTATTGTTATATTTTACAAAGAAAGGGAGTATAGTAAAAACTTGGTTTTTATGGGTTACTTTTTAACGACTTAGTTTAGCTTACACTTAGGGGAAATTTAGATAAATAAAATACATCATTTAAGTTTGATATTACGATTTATTATCGAAGATTATTCACATAAGTTTCTGAAGGCAACAAAACAATTACTACTCAGGCGGGAAAAATGAATAATCTGAAAACTTATCAATTCTAAAAAATAGGCAATTTATATTATTTAAATATACAGGGTTATTTGTAAAACATCAATAACCTCGCAGGACTATATTCCTGCCTTGATTATGAGTCAAAAATGTTCAAGCTATTATATCAATAGTTAATGAGATATGCGACATCAAAGTTTGCATTTTTTTTTTCAATATTTCTGACTTATTTTTTGTAAAACATTGGACTATCATTACAGTAACTTATATCGAATATGAAAAATTCATTCCCTTTAATACAAGTCAAATAAAAAAATAGAAACCTTTGAATTCCAATTGGAATTTTTTCAGGGTTTTTATCATTTTATTTAACTTGTATTAAAACAAATGAATTTTTCGTAATTGATATGAGTTACTGTAATGATAGTCCAACGTTTTACAAGAAATAAGTCAGAAATATTGAAAAAAAAATGCAAACTTTGATGTCGCATATCTTCTTAACTATTAAAATTACGTCATAATAGCTTGAACATTTTCAACTCATAATCAAGGCAGGAATATAGCCCTGCGAGGTTATTAACATTTTACAAATAACCCTGTATACAGTAAAAACCAATTCGAACCCCGATAATTTGAAATTCATCACAATTGTAATTTTTAAACCACACAAATCCCAAAATATTAATTTCCTATCATTGAGGATTTGGCAGATACTTCGTGGTACATTATAATTTAAAATATGTTTTATTTTAACTTTGTTATAATACAGACACAAGCAATATTAATTACTATTGTTTTGAGAGGAGCAGTCCCTCTCATCATCAGGTATAAATAATAACTAACTTAAATACAAAATTTATCAATCTAATCTGGTCGGTCGGGGGGGGGGGGGGGGGGGGGAGAGGGGTATTATTTTGGAAAAAAGCTCTAGGATTGGTGAAGTGGACTGAAATGTGATATTATTTATGAGTGTTTTTAGATTTCAAATTGAATTCTAAAAACAGTCATAAATAATATCACATTTCTGTCCACTTCACTAATGCTGGAGCTTTTTGCCAAAAAAAATTCCCCTCCCCACCAGACGCCCCGCCTTCCCTATCGCGCGCCCCGCTGACCTGCCCGATTAGATTGATAAATTTTGTATTTAAGTTATTATCTTTACCTGATGATGAGAGGGACTGCTCCTCTCGAAACTATAGTAGTAATTTATTAACTCATATTGTGTGTGTATTACAAAGAAATAAAACATATTTTAAATTATTTATTTAATAGTTAATTAACCCCAGTAATTCGTAAAAAAAAAAGTAATAATGCACACGGATTTTTGTCAGTGCACAAACATGTGGGGTCAACTTTATGTACTTCGCGGTACCTTGCGGAATCCACTTTATCCATAAACATTATGTTGTGATTCCTAAAATTGGGGAATCCCATGTTGGCTACCTTTATATGGGCGGATAGTTTTAGTTTGTGCTGATTCCTTAAGTAAATTCCTCTTAATTTGATTCTTATTTCTAATAACTGTGTTTGTCTTGTCAAATGTTTATTTTTCTTTGGAAGAAGTTATTACTGACTTATCTTATTATTTTATGTATTTATGGATGATTGTATTTCTACTAACTGTGCTGTGTATTGGTCTGAGTCGGAAAAAGGGTGGAACCGAAAGTTAAAGTCAACTAAGGATTGAGAATAAGGCTTCCGTAAGTTCGAAGTTAAAATCTGTAAATATTTTCAATTACAATGATCCAAAATGGAAAAAAATAACTGGATTTTTTCGCAACTGAGAACAGCAAATGTCAATATCGGGTATGTATTACAAATTTCACAATCTTTTCGTGAGTTTTTTGTATAATTAACGGCTCTTTTCATGAGTTTTATTTTTGGCAAATTTGAGATTGTGAATTTACCAAAAATCGTAAAATTCTTAAAACTGTTAATTTTGTACTTATATCTAAAGAAATCATTTTGAAAATGCAATATTTATTGTGTTAATGCATTTCTATTGCCAAAGTACATATTTGCTGTTCTCACTTTTCAATATTTTTCCATTTCGGTCATGCATGAATTGTATTAAAAAATGTTTAGTTATACTTGAATTTATGGAATGCTTCTTCAATCTTCTCACAAACTTTTGATTCTGCCTTTTTTCAGTCTCAAACCAACAATGCACATTACTAGAAATACAATTGTCAATAACTACGCAAAATAATATTATAAGACAAGTTACTAATAACACCTTCTTACAAAGAAAATTAAAATTAACACAAACATAGTTATTAGAAAAAAATCAAAATAAAGACAAATTTAAAAACATAAAAAACAGTTTAAAATGTATTTAGGTACAAGGATTGGCGAAAACGCCCGAAATAAACTATCCGCGCATATCAAGGCAGCCAACTGAAAGCATACACAGGATTCCCCAATTTTAGGGATCGCGGCACAATATGTATAAAAAAGGCATTCCATAAGGTTCCGTGATTGATTGCGAAATTTGCCAAGAGTGAAATGAACGAATGAAAAAGGCCATTAATTTGGTGAAAAATGTCTGTTTTTCATATTTCGAGAAATTATTTTGAAAATGCAATATTTATTATGCTAATACAAAGATCTCGACATTTCTATTACTAAAGTACCCGATATTGACATATTTGTTGTTCTAACTTGCAATTAAAATCAAAATATTTTTTTCAATTTTGTAAAATTCCAAAAAAAAATCGAATTACACTAACTTAAATGTATTGATTTATGGCACAAGGGGGCTAAAAGCTATTTCGAATAACAAATTACCGGGATTTTCAAATTATAGGGGTTAATCTATTATGAAATTCACATTTTTGGACTTGAAAGTTTAAATATTTCGAATTATGGCGAATTTCGAATTATCGGGGTTTTACTGTATATAGATTCTTTATTCCAACGCAACATTTAAACGGTCAATTTGACATTGATGTTTAAACAAGGCATTTCTGTGCTAATGGCACATGCTCGTTTTGACAGATGTGAAAATATAGTGGCTTGGTATTCCAACTTCTGTAAATATTTTTACCCTGGTATTCCTTAAACATTTATTCCAAGCAGATTCGTTAAAAATCTCTTCATTTTAAAAATTTATGTCGTGCATTCATGTCGCCTCCAGAGAAAAATACAGTGAGAGAAAGTGCCAATGTACACTTTTTCATAAAATATATTTACAGTTTTCCCTATGATATCAAGTCCTTCATTTCTCTAATATTTATACAGATAAGATCTTATATTTTACTTTATGCTTAACTTATGGTAATTAAAATATATGAACAGTTACAAAAACATATATTAAAACATCGCGATATTTAATAAGTTGAGGGTATTATTTGGAATCAAGAAAACAAAATTATCTCAATAATTTGATTGTATCTGATTTGGACCAGGCACCATTCATGCTCCTTTATTTTATGTTAAAAATTTTATATTGTATGAAATTGTACCAGATGACTAAAGTTAAAGCTAGACAAACAATAAATTATTTTAAAATAATAAAATTATAAAAAGGAGTAGCTTTCATGAATTAACTATACGCACGAACGCTGAATTATTCCTAAACTTTTTAAAATAAAATTTTGAAAATATATTTATTCAGCAAATTAGTAATCCTTCATAACCATACTTATCATCAAACTAGGAAAAAATATATTTATCGTATAATCAGGACCTAATAATTACTGTGAAAACATATGAACAGTATTTACAATTAGCCTTTTAAAGGCTTAAAAATTGATAAAACAAAATATTTGTATCACAAGCAACGTTCCCTCTAAGGCAAGAAGGTATCTGAGCAGGCCACATCAAATGTTTGAGCGCGACACAATTTTTACACAATTATACAAACAATTCAATGTCGTATTTGAATATCTACTATAAAGTTTAGTATTTTAATTTATTCTATAATAAATAAGTAACCATTATTTAAATCAATTAAATCTATATTTAAAAAAGTATGAAGAAAAACTTGTGTTTAATTAATCATTATTTATATAAAACATACTATCAAAAATTCACCTTCATAATTTGATTAGCTGCAAATTTCACAAATCGTATCATTTGTATTTCAGTGACAATCAAAAAGTTTCCTGATTTTCATTTTATATTTTCAGTTTATTTTTTGATTCTAATTATCATTTTAACATTGATTTTCATTAAAAAATTTTATATTTTCAGTCTGTATAAAAAAAAACTATGAAGAAAAACCTATTTTTAATTAATTATTATTTATATAAAACATATTATCAAATATTCACCCGAATAATTCGATTAGCTGCAAATTTCACAAATCACGACATTTGTATTTCAGTGACTTATCAAAAAATTCCCTGATTTTCACTGTTGAAATTTACAATGCATTTAATGATGTCATTTCTGTTTCAAATGACAAAAAAAGCCTTTCAAGTTTGAATTCCTCACATCCTCTTTTTGTTTTGGTAGGAACTCGATGAAAACTTAAAATTAAGTGTGAAAATTTCGTTTGGTACGATGAGTTTTGGAATGTGCGCTAGCTTGAGATAACCACACGGGGCTATCAAGAGTTACGCGACAGCATTCGTGCGAAGCTTGGAGGGAACGTTGATCACAAGCCTTAAATAAAAACTATGAACAGCCCAACGCCACGGACATATGTGATCCACACACCTACTAACGGAAAAATATCACTAGAAATGGCATCGACAAATATTTTTCTAGCCAGTACTAATCTCTTACAATATTTCAAATTCGGAAAACCACATGTTGACCACCCCTGACAATGCAAATTATGACATAAGGATATCTGAATACATTAAATTTTTACTTGCTTTTGTAAAATATTCTCCAGCAAAGATTTTATTTTAAAAAACCTGCATATTTTAAGTTCTCGCATTGAAAAAACCCAAAGGAAATGGGATTAATAAACAGTCAGCCATAACATAGGAAGGAATATGAAAACATCTTGAATACACATTTTAAATGTTGACTGCCAATCATGCATTTGTGCTTGATGATTGGAGTGCGCGAGGTGCCGATTACACATATATGTGTGTTGACTACTGTTGTCATGCATGTAAATGCATTATCGACACCCCACTCGTTCCCGTTACACGGGATCTACAGTCAAATATATTAAAACTTCTAACATCGATTGTCCGATCGATCGACAGATCAACATGTTAAAACTTCTAAAGTTGATTGTCCAGTTGTTGTTATACATATTATATTACATAGATAAATGTATAAATTTAATAACATTATGAGAGAAAAGTGTGATTTTCCCTAAAAATTATTACTCATCCCCTTTTCGACAAGTCGCCAAAACTAAAAATAATTGTAAAAATATTCAACACTCCGTAGTTTAGGGATTAACTGATTGCAGGATTCGTTTTCAGGTGTGCGTATATTTACAAAATGTGTTGGAATGGTTAGAATAAATTCTCCATACATATTGAATGACTATTATTTTCCTCAGTTTTTTGCTACAGCTTTGACAAAGATGAGGTTTTGTTTTATTACATATTTATTGAATTCATGCAAACATATCATTGTTTAAAATGTTTGTTGTTTTATTACAAGTTTTCAACTGAAAAACATTGTTATGGCTTGAATTGTTTATGAGCTTTGTTTATGGTTTTGCGGGAAAAACTAATACAAGATAAAATCAGTTCAATTATAAACATAATTTTTCTTACTTTGTACAAAAAAAAATCATCAATGTGATGATTTTTTTTAAATTTAGGCTGGAAGTAAATCAAAATCATCCGAAACATGAACCATTGGAACGTGGGATTGATCAATAAATGGGGTTGATTTGTGATCGCAAAGACCCAATTCCTTGAGTTTCCATTCCCAGCTCATCGTCTGGGTGGCATGAAGAGATTCTGCCTCCGTATGATGCCGTCGAACCATGCCTTCCTGAAAACATAATGTTAATATGGCTAATTAACGGAAATGCAAATAACTTTACTCAAAAATCAATGTTGTGTTCTTTATATTTTTCAATTTTAGTTTAATTAATTTCATAAGGTGAGTATGCACTTGCCACTGTGTCCCATTAATTGACATCCTAATTATGAATTACAAAATGAGACTCTTATTTTAGGACATTGTGAAATGACACAATGAAAAATTATTAAATTTGTATTAGATTTTTACATTTTTTGATGATTTCAATATACTTCAAATTCAAACAGATTTTAGACAATAAATATAATATATTGTGTGCTTTAAGTTTTCAACAACTATTTAAATTTCTTTTCATCAAAACACTAAATTACTATTTAAAAATAAAAGTATAAAATATGTCAGACTTGTTTCTATGATGGTTTATCATTATAAAATGTATTTCAATGCAAAATTTGACTAATATGAATTAATTTTATATTATACTATCAAAAACAAATGATTTTTTCGTAGATTGGATGGTTTTTGGCACTTTTGTATGAATCTATCTGTTATATCATTATTTTCAAACTCATATGTGCATTTTTTTTAAGTACATTCATAGTAGAAATATGAAAGTACTTGTTACTGTACAACAAAATATAAGTTATTTTCATTTAAACTTCCTTTTTTCTCAATTTTATTGAATTTCAGGCGATTTTTATTGAATATTGATGGTACGCACAGGGCCATACCAAGTTCGAAAAACTATTTAAAAATTCCCAAAATATTTTAAAACCCGAGCGGCTAAAAAACCGAATTTAAAAATAGCTAAATATAGGGTGGGTCTCCGTGTTACGGTGGGAGAAATTCAGTATAAATTTATAATATTTTAAGCACAAAGGTAAATTCGAAAGCAACAACAAAAAGCACTTTTTCAGGAATTTAAATTAAAAATAAAAGACACTTTATTTAGCAAAAAACGATTCCGCGGACCGGCAGCGTAACAAGGTAAAAGTAATATCGGCGAACTGAGGACGCTGAGTCTGCGGAATCTTCCTTTATTTATACTTAAAATCTAGACACGGCGGGAAATCAACGGTCAAAATGGGATTAGTAAGGGAGGGGAGAGACATCTCGAGAATACCCAGTGGCGGATGGTGGTCAGCGCAGCATTCCCGAGCGGTATGATCCGCGCCGGCCCATCCTCTAAACGGACTATTTTGCCCGCCTAGCCAAATTATCTCCCGAACGGGGAGGTGTACATATGTAAATGTTACGTCAAATTGAACGCCTGGCACATCCGCATGTGAATTTAATTAGTACCAATGTGTCCGGATGTGTCGGCGTTCATAAATCGCCTCAAAAAAGGCCGATTCCTATCTCTCGATGTATCTCCTTCCAAACTAATCCGATTCTTTATTTTATAACGAATTCTGACAGGAAATGACATGCCAGGTTTTGTGCACTTTTTCTGAGTTCATCTCGTGAACTTTCTGATTTTACGGCGTTGCAAACTTTCCACGCGCCGCGTACGTCTGGTCCATAAACCAGCGGCCCCCGCCAGGCGCCGGCTTGTCGCGTTCAAACGTCGGCCTGCCTGACCCCCGCCAGGCGCCGGCTTGTCGCGTTCAAACGTCGGCCTGCCTGACCATTTTAACGGCCTTTCAAATCTGCTGCGCAGTTATCTGAAAACTGGCAAAAAACATATTTTTGCTATTTAATTTAATCCGCGAGATCGGCCGTCATCCTCCACAGTGAGATACGTTTATTTCCGAATCTCGCGGATGTCCTAATAATGCACAAAACCTTATATCTCCAGTCAGGATTCGTCAGTAATAAGACCGCTAATTCCACTCATTTTATTTACAATAAAAAATTACAAATTACATATAGAATAAAATTACAAAAAATTCTTAAAACTATTCAAGTTGTCGAGGCCTCGACGCGAGTATAAGAAATATTATAAACTAAATGCATAAATGTTCAAAAAATAAACCTTATGGTAACAATTACACATACAATGAAAACGAAATATAAACAAACACATTGAAATTCTTAGAATAATATCGTCCAAGTCAATTAGTGAGTCAATACAATAGAAGTCAAATGAATGAAAACTAAATGGCGGAGATGGCGAGATTTCACTTCTTGGAAATTTTATCGGCAATATTGTCTCGTCCTAATGACCCCCTTTTTCATTCATACGCGGTCAACGATGATTCACTAATTGCTTTTCGCGGGCAATTTTTATTTACATCCTTTGAATTTATCGAATGGGCGCCAACACACACATACACACATACACGGCCATATATTGTTATTTTTATTAAATTTAAAAAATTCAATTTTATGCCGCTGGATTGATCGTGTGCGAAACAATTGAATTCTAGCGAACTGGAGCTGATTTCATGGTACATCTTTAAGGCGGCACATTCACTGCAAATGCATATTTCGGCATTTTTGACGAAAATGTGGGTTTTTATTATTCATTTATATCAGAATGTATATAATAGACTACAATTTTTTTAGGGCGATAACTTAGGTAAATTCTTTGTTATTATATGATAGTAATAAACTGAAAATTATTTACAATAATTAAGAAAATTTAAGCATTAATAGACAGGTATTCCATGATTTGATCATGGAATACCTGTCTATTAATGCTTAAATATTCAAACTTGTAAAGTGAATGTCCAGCCTTAGACCAGAATTATCAATTCAAGCAGCATTGTAGGCATAATGCACACATTCAATTCATTAATGTGAGCATTATGCCTACTATAGTGTATCTATTTTTTTTTCAAATTTGTTTTTTTCCGTGTGACAGGAGATTTTAGTTTTGTTTAAGACTGGAATGAAACCAGCAAAGTTATGACAAATTCTGTACAAATAGTGCAAAAAGAGTTTCACTCAAATCCAATTTTCATTAAGAAATACACTCATCGAGATAAAGATTCTACAAAAATTTAGATGAAGAGGTGTTGTCTATATCATTGTACTCTAAATTAGAACATCAATATTTATCCTCAATAGTGCATGATGGAAAAATGGTTCCTTGAAAAAGTGTAATTTTTAAGTGCAAAAATGACTTAAGTGCTTACGCCCATTCTTTTAATTTATCAAGATCTATGAAAAGAAACGTGCTGACAAAGGAAAGAAAATTGGTGATTAGCACGAACCTTTATTTTTTCCCATTTGTCATCTACATCCTGCAGCCACGACAGAAACAGGCGACCATTGTACCTGGACCTCTGTGCATTTCTTTCCTTCTCTTCCTGTTCTGGTGTTAGCATATTGTACACCTCTTTATCTTTTAGCAAAGTACACACAGAGAAAGGTAAGGCCTGAAAAATAATATTAATATTGACCATATCGGTATTGAAAATCAATCCGCACCCCACAAATCAAATACGAGTCGTATTGCTTTTCAGGGGACAATTTTTATTTATTTATGTCTGCATATTAATTTAATGAAAGCTTCTGACATGATATTATTATTACTAATATTAAAAGATCATGTAATAAAATGGACTACAGCACTGTATTAAATAAAAGATTCTGTATCACACAGTTGCAGATAAACTGGGGAAGTCATTATTTGAAATTTAAAAAATATTAATTTAACTACATTATATGCGCCAGAGTGGGGAAATTTGAAAATTATTCTAGGTAAGCATGTACGTGAAGTTAACATCACATATGTGCTTACCTAAACATGATAGATTCTGAGAATGTTCTTCGAATGGTTTTCATGGCCTTTCAGAATATATATAGCGCCAGAGTGGGGAAATTTGAAAATTATTCTAGGTAAGCATGTACGTGAAGTTAACATCACATATGTGCTTACCTAAACATGATAGATTCTGAGAATGTTCTTCGAATGGTTCTCGTGGCCTTTCAGAATATTTTGGTTTGTGTTTTCTGAGTACTGATTTTTACGACCTTTCTGGCCGACGTTTTCGATCCTGTTGCAGGGTTCATCATCATACATGTTAAACACATCAATCCTGATGATGGCATAATATTTCAGAAAAAACAAACCAAAACATATAGATTCTCCTTTCTAATGCATATTTAAAAAAAATATATATATAACCTGATTAGCTAGAGCTCGAGCAGCCCTTCCGTGGACTCGTAGGATTTCTTGCTCAACTGCCAAAACAAGCTTTTCCTTCTCTACCAAGTGCTGTACCCTCAAGGAGTGTCTGAAAGAATAATTTTACATTGTACATTAAAACCATGTTATTGCGAAACCAAAGGAACAAAATTTTATACAAACGAATTTTCACATATGCATGTGGGATATAAGAGCAAAGGCAGCAGTATCCAAAAAACTAAAAAAATGTTTTGAATACGGTCAGCAAGGATTACTAATTTAAATGGTAGTGAAATTCCCTTTCAAAGTCATGTTTCCTACAAATTTATAGGCTGTTTCCTATAAAATCTCCAATTCAGTACATTATAAATTAGTAATCCTCGATGAATACATTTTTTTTTTTTTGATATTGCTGCCTTTGCTTTTACACCCCACATACGTATAACATAATAATTTATTTCCTAATATGCACATGTCATCAAAATGAATGAAAGCGATATCAGCGATGACGAAATCAATGTACCAATCCATTTTTTTGTTGGTATTCTTTTCTATTGGTTTGTAATTTTGTATTTTCCTTTGTACTTTATATATAAATAAACGAAAAATATATATTTCATTGTTTTTTAATTTATTTTAAGCATAAATAAAAAAAAATAATAATATAAAATTACGTCTACCGGGCGTGACGTATTTACACGTCCTAGTGAAAAAGTTCGCGCCCGTTATATGTTGTGTAATTAAAAAGGGACTCGCCCGGTTAACAGGTTAATATATGAAAAAATCTTTAAAAAGCCACATTTAAGTACGAATAATACAAATGAAAAGTAATGAAATAATTGTAATACATTTGCAGCAATAAAGCAAATGGAAGCAGTAACCAAATCGCTTGTAGATTAAATTTTATGAATGGCGATTACATTAGAAGTTTTCGTAACAGTATTCCAAATTCATTCCGATCTATCTAAAATATTTACGATTATCGATTGATTTTCAGTGTGAGAAGTGCGGACATAAGGCACAAACCTATACACATAAAAAACATAATTGAGGTGATTTGGACATGTGCTAAGAATGCCAGAGGAACGAATACCAAGAAGAATAATCCTGGCAACTGAGGAAGATGGGCGGTGGGTCGCCCCAGATTAAGCTGGGAGGCAACAGAAAAATTTGTACAAAAACAGAATGGGTCTAGACTGGTTGACTCATACAGAAGCGGCGCAAGACAGGGGAACATGGAAACACCTTGTCGAGTCTTTGGGCCCCCCGACCCTACTAGGACAAGGGGATGAAGATAATGATAATGATGATCGATTGATTTTAATAATGATATAAATTGTAAAAAAACGCATGAGGGTATGCATACATTGTTATGGTTCAGCTATTTATAGAATGATTGTTCAAAACATGTAACAGTAGACTCGCTAAGGGAAAAATGCAGGATAAAAAAAACCTGGATAACCCCCGCAAAAAAAATACACATAATCGCACGCAGAAGTACAGCACGGAAATACATATTGAACATATAAAATAACAGAATAAAATAATTAAAAGTTTAAAACAGAGCATTCACTTAATGTGCAAAAAAAAATGGATGCAAAATTTACACATGACTCCAAATTATCAAAATGATGAAAAACATAATTACATGGCATGAAAATAGAATACCTGTAGCGCGCTCTTCTACTTGTGTTAAAATAAACGCTTTCACAGGTATTCGCATATTCATAACTTCACGAGTTTTATATTTTATTTAGACATTATTATTTAGTTGATAGAATCTGCAACCCGGTTAATGTGACCCTGGATGATCGGGAGTCTACTGTATTCTCGAAAATTTTAAATAACAAGATATTTGTTGGGAATATATTTTAAGTGAAAATGGCATACGCAACACGAGAATACACAATGTTTTTAAAACACAACGCTCTTGAAAAATACACAAAAATATTTATTTCAAAAAACAAAAATTTACGCCATTTAAATACATAGAATAATTTGTATTCACCGATCGTTTTCTTGTCCAATAAATTCCTCCCTCATTTGCTGTGGCAGGGACGGTGGTGGGTTCACAAGGGGCTGCTGTTTATTGCTGGTCTTCAGAACATACGTGCAGCGGTTCATCAAGTAATCTTTGAAACCTTGAGGCGGCTTAGGCTGTACCGGAAACAAACCTTTTTGTCTGCGTTCAATCTAAAACACATTGAACATTTTGAATTTGATACAAAAGGGAATGAACATGCGGAGGTGGTCGACATTTTTGCTGATAGTATAACTGTGTATAAGACTAAATTGAAACATTCTTTACGTCTCAACTAAATGGTAATGGATAAATAAATTTTTCTTTTTCATTTCTGTTTTTAATCTACTCATCAAATCTATTACAATTACATTAATTTAATTACAATTATTACATTATATTCTATGGAAACAGTAAGAGTAATTGGATCAACATCGAGATATCCACACATTTCTCACTCACCTGTTTCTTGATATTGAGATACATCTGATAGGGATTGTTCTGTGGAGAATGGGAACTGGAGTGAGATTCTGCAGATCCTCCTGACGCAGAGTCAGCTGCCTGGGCAGACTGGTGGGCGTGACTCTCTTTAGACGCCTTCAGTTTTCTTTTGCGCGGATGCAGCTCCACTGAGGGCTGCTGGGAGGTGCTCGCAGATGCGCTGGAGGATCCTCCGCTGCTGGAGCTGCTACCGCCACCGCTATTGTTGCCGCTGGTGACGTTGGACGCATCTGTACCACTGTCATTGGTGTCAGGAGACTGGAGAAAAGTAATTATTTAACACCACTTGGTGACAAACTTACTCTGTCAGTGGAAATAATTATGAAATTCAGATAATTACCATTCTCTGCCAATTTTCTGATTGTTTATGATCAGTTAATAGTTGAGCTAAAAATGCATATTGTTGTGTTTTCCATCAATCGAATTCGTTGTTGAAAAAATCTATGTTTTTCATAACTTTTCTACTGATCAAACGACAGGCTCTAAGAGAGTGCCTTGGAAATAAAAAATTAAAATCTTAACTGAAGATTACTTGATATTTGATTGTCAATTCCTTGAAAAAATCTATTACAGTAAAACCTCATTATTGCCAAATCCCAGAGATCGAAAGATAAAATTTTATAATAACGAATTCCAACATATTGAGGGTAGAAAGCCGAAATGGCGTTAGTGATTATTTCGAACTTTACGGGAGAGCAAAAGAAAGTTATAAGAATCTGATTTTGTCAATGTTTCTTTTATTATTAAATGATTTCAAATATTTTGAAATCCAAAACACATGGAAATCTTTTAATAATAAAATAAATATAGACAAAGTCAGATTCACAAAACATTCTTTTGCTCCCCTGTGATGTTCAAAATAATTACTAACACCTTTTTGGCTTTCTATCCTCATTCAGTGATTTTTTTTCTCTTCCTAATGTATATTCGGCACCTTAATAAAAAAAAACATAAGTGACTGTTAAAACTAATAATGTCCCTGAGGAATCTGACACATTTTATCAAATAGAGCAAAATATCTCGCATCTTAGGCCCGAATTCAGAGTCCAATACTTTGATTATTTAAAGGATAAGGTATGCCTTAAAAGTGTTATTTTGTATTGAAAATTACTCTTTTAAGGTGTACTAAATTAATTAATTCAGACCTTAGTGAGAAATTTCAATAATGTACCTTCTGTATGTATATTAATTATGAAACATTGATTTGATATATTAATGAGTGATCCTAGAGGCGTAAGGACATGAATAACCTATTTTGACAATCGGCATTGAAACTAATGTCAACTAAATAAGAGATTATGGCAAACTGCTTTGTAGAGGTCTATTATGAACAAAGAAATTTAAAAAAAAACTCAACGGTACGAGCCTGCCACCCAGCGTTTTATTATTATATACGATTGCGAACCGCCGTCCAGGCCAGAAAACTGTTTCTTCCTGGCCGTTCGTGTGCTTGATGACAATTGTATGTGAAGTAATATTTTCATCTTGGCAAATTTTTTTTTTTTTACATATTTACATAAATGTGTTTGAATGGATGTAAAATTATTTTGTTATACATATTAATGAAATTTTGATGTATAAATGCAGTTTTGTATGAAAAATTGGTTGTAAGGGATCAATTTTGGAAAAAAAATTGATGTACCTCATTTTTGATTTAGCGAGGTTCATTGTAGTAGCATGGTTCTGCTGAATGAATATTATTGAAAAAAATTTAATTAGTCAAAAGTAAGTGGTCTTGTTTCATAAAATATGTGTTATAGAAGATATAAATATAACTTTTCAAAGTTACATTTATAGAAGAAGAGGAAAAACAATAATCACCTGTCGACTGGAATGATATGGTGGAGGGGTTTTAGTTGGTACAGGTGCTCCGCTTGGACTACAAGGGGTTGCCGACACATGGGGAGAGCTCCGTCCCCTTTCTTTGTCCCTGTCTCCATCCGTATTTCTGTGCGACCTCAACACTCTCTGCGCCGATCCACTATTCTTGTCATCTGAGCCGCTCTGTCGCTTTTCATCTTTAACATCCGTCCAACTTTCATTCCCATCCACGGGCACAGTCTCGCCGGCCGCATTGATGTTAAAATGGATGATGTAGGGTAGTGTTGCTGAACCACCTCTGTTCTTAGCTCCGCCCCTCTGGGTGGAGCCCCCCTCTCCTTCTTGCTGTCCTCCGGAGTTCCCTGCTCCCCCCACACCCCCGGGGATGACAATCTTTAGTGGTGGTACCTTGGGTCCACTGCTGTCCACCTTGGTCTCTTCCACATCCGGTTCATTGTCTTTAACAAATGCCGATGGTTTAGGACTAGCGCAGGGACTCTTTTTGTCTGGAACACCCTTGACACTTACTTGAGCGATGGACAGAGTTGCACCTTGGGATTTCCCCTGTCCCGAACCAGATTTTCCCGATTGAGAGCCCTGTGCACCACCTTTTCCTTGGGCATTTGATGCATTGCCAGCACCTTTGGTTTGACCACTCAACCCATGAGATCCCACAGAGGCCTTTGCGTTGGTATTTCCAGCATTTGATTTAGTTCCAGAACTTGGCAATGGACCGCCGCCTTTACTAAGTGGGGCCACTCCAGTTTTACTAGCTGGTCCTGGAGGTTTATTTCCCGATAATGATCCTCTGCAGAAAATAAAATAGATGTAAATCTACACTGCATTTTACATAATACAATATTTCAATGAGAAAATAATTATTATTATAAGGGCCGGTCTTATAAACATCTGTCAGTTAAATTTCAGACCAAATAAACGGAAATTTTATACAATCATCTTATAAAGATCAAATTTTACTGAGGGCTCACACCGAACGCTGAACCATCAGTTAACTGTCCGTTAGTTAAATGGTATGACAGTTTGACGTATTATTTAAGGTTAGGTCAATTGTCAATTTGTGTTCATGTTTGTATAAAAATTATATTTATTGTGCTACATTTTCAAAGAAAAATAATATCTTCATGTTGAGCTATTATTCAAGTTCATCGGATGAAAAACGAGAGAGAAATTTAAGGTTATGTTCACCTCTGACAACTCTAAAACCATAGACAAGAGCAGTAAAATATTTCGATATTTACAGATGGTTAAAAAAAGTTTAATAATACGAGCTTTGGTAATATTTACCAACGAACGGCTATCTGTCAGTAAATTGTCAATACACTAACGGGTATTTGGTCTTTCGTTTATAAGATCGTCCCAAAAATAACCAGACAAGTCTCTAAAATCTAATGTGATTTTACAGTTCTTTACATTTTTAGATTTTATTTACTGGCTAACCTCGCCCCCAAATCAGGGGTCTGAGTTATAATGAAGCACCATTCATCTTTATACTGATTTGGTACTTTCCTATAATATATAAGTATTTCCCAATACTTTCAATAAAAAAGAAATAAGTTTTTTTTTGCTGAATATAAAATCTAAAATTGAATAGTAGTCGAGTGAGTTGGATAATCAATTTATCTTTAGAAAATTATAACATAAATTGTCTTTCGAAACAAAAATATTGAATACTGATGCATGAATTGAAATATACGTAATGATCAGTTGAAAAAGTACTACCTGCCCACGTTGACCCTCGATTGCTGGGTAGATTTACTTGTCTCTTTGACTGGTTCCGGTTCCTTCCTTTTCTTTCGTTTTGTAGCTTCATCTTCGAAAATATCAGGGTCGGTAGAATCAGCAGTTTCTGCGAAACTCCTTTTCTGGACTGAAGAACTAGTTTCCTCTTGTGAAGAAGATACTAAACCGTTAGTAGAATTGGAGTTTGTTTCACCTTTTAGAGAGAAATAAAAAGTATTTAGGATAGAAAGATTTAAGTATTTTGGAACATAAATACACGCAGAACATAACCTTTTATAAAGTGCAGACAATATTGCTTGGCCACCATAGGATGTTTGTAAATAATGCAATAACTCAATTAGCAAAGGGAAAAGTACATAGATACGCCTTACTTAACAAGGGTTCGATGATTCGTTATATGCGAATCCATACTTTATTTTAAAATTCCGTAGTTGACACTACTAAAATACAATACGGGCCTGTCTCAACAAATGACCACATCAAAACTTACCCCGGTATGTATTATCAAGTTTATAATTTCCCCTTATACAGAGCATGGTTGTTTTGCTAGAATAAATATGTAATCTGTACATTTCATTGCACAGTAGCTTTTAATAAAAATCACGTAAAATATATTATGAATGGGTGACCATTTTTGAACATTTCCAAGAAATCAATTTCCAGCAAGTTCAAAAAACACACGCAGGAAAGTGCGTAGTTTGGAAATGAAATTAAAGAATATTGAATGAGTAGAAGCAGGTAGAACTTTTGTGGGCCGAGACAACAATATAAAAAGGCAGTTTAGGAGAAGTAGATACACTACGTTTAAAAAAAATTAATGTACATGCTTGTACAATGTTTTTTTTTTTTAATTATTTGAAAGAAATTGCAAACTTTGAAAGCTTTGTTAATAATATCTCCTGTCTAGCCCGGGTTACCGCTTAATGCAGATTGTCCAAGAAAGCGTCCCTTGTGTCAATCAGGGATTGCCCGTACTCTTTTTAAATCCATTATGGATACACATTAGTTGTTTTAAAGTGATGACAAATGAGACATAAGAAATAAGACGCTTTTTATCTTCGTAGACAAGAATCTGTATTCCACCGGCACGTTGCATCTAACCATAAAAAAATACACGGTGATGAAGAACAATGAATGGAGAAAATCTCTTAGAGAGTTCTTCACGAACGGCAGATGGTGATAAAAGCTAATTCCACGAGCAGGTTGTATTCTAAGGGCTGCAATTGAATATGATAATAACATTAAATATTCTTAATATTCGACAAATATTTTAATGAGCTATCCTGATATCCTAAAAGTTGTTAAGCAAACAAAACAAACAAATAGTTAACATAAAAAATAATAATACACTTTGTTTTCACCACTAATTTGTTGAAAATATCAACATGTTTCGGGGCCAATGGTCCCTTGTAGTATACATTCAGCCGTATTCTGAAATAAGCAATATTGCTATTTCTTGACAGTTTTTGTATAACATTGTATCTTGACAGTTTTTGTATAACATTGTAACGCCACCATGTTTTAAGTTTGTCAGGTTTGAAATTAATGAATTCAATCAATCAGAAAGCTTATTCACAATTATGAAATAATGAGCATTCTAATTGATTGGATTCATTAATTTCAAATCTGTCAAACTTAAAACATCAAAAATGGTGGCATTACGATGTTATACAATAACTGTCTAGATCAGTATTTCCCAAACTATGGGTGAGCGGATATTAGGTGGATCGCAGTCACAACACCACGCAACACGTCTCGTCCGGGTCGTGTCGTGTTTATTATAGATAACGAAGTGCATCCAGATATCAATGTAGTATCTGCAATTTTCACTCATTTAACCCTCTGAGACCGTATGTATGTTCAAACGAACACTAACTTTGCGATTTTATTTTTCCCATAATACATCGAATATGAATGTCGGGTTTTTGTTTTCTGATTGCTGGCAATCTTGTCTATGGCGTCTATTTTTTTCCGCTTGGCTGCGATACGTAATCTCGCCTAAATTGTCGTTTGCATTTTGACAGATCAACTTTCAGTGAATCTTCCAATTCTGTCCGTATATTTTGCATATTTTAAGGATAAACTTACCTTAATTTTATCCATTTTTATTATTCAAATTATATTTATTTTGTTGCCTAAGGGTGTATTCCAACTATAACATAAGTAAATACATCAATTTTTCGAAGGTATATTTGTCAGAATATTCAACTATAAGTTCTATAACAACTTATAAACTATGAGGAAAATAAAAAAAACACCAAAAATTTTCAAAAAATTCTGTGATGTGTTATCATACATCAAATATTTTTTACAACTGCCATAATTAATTCAGGTTTCAGAGGGTTAACAGAGTTGAAAAACAACTTTAACGCCAACTTCGATGAAAAAGTTCAACAGGATAAACTGGATTTAAAATCCATTTTAAGACAATATACTGACTGAAATGTCAACAAAAGCAAGTGAAGAGCTTATTGATTTATCAGAAGATACATGGCTGAAAAATACTTTTAATCGCAAGCAATTAGCAAAATTCTGGCTTTCAGTTGCTGACACTTATCCCTGCTTTTTTGAAGAACCGATGAAATTCCTCCTCCCCTCCCAGAAATAGCAATATTGCTTATTTCAGAATAAGGCCGAATGTATACTATGAAGGGACTATTGGCCCCGAAACATGTCGATATTTTCAACAAATTAGTGGTGAAAACAAAGTCTATTCTCGTTAATTAGATTAATAATGTCACCACAAAATCATTTTGCTATAATTGAAAAAGAAAAAAGAGATATTTGTTAATAGTTGTTGAAAAAATAGAGATTAAAAATAATATAATGTTAACGTGAGCAACTGCAATATTAGGATTTATAATTTACCTTCACTATTTTTTACAGCTACTGTAGAGGCAACAGTCTTATCACTATTACTCGCAGTAGGGGTCTCTTTAGACTCATTTTTATCTGCGGTACTTTTACTTAAAGTTTCCATTATAGCCGTGCCACACCCAGCCGCTGATGTCTCTTCACTGGCTTTCTTGTTATCATCTCTTGATCTGCCAGTTTGGGGAACCCTGTGACTCGTAGCACTTTCTGAAAATTAAATAGCAATTCAAACATTACTCCCCTCCCCTCCCCATGAATTTAATATCTTTCCCCAAGCTATCACTTCTATTGTTTCTATATTATTTTAAAATACCAATGTGATACATTTAAGATAGGAAGGAAAGTCATTTCAATTTTGATTTTTTTTACTTTTTACATGCGGTAGTAATCATATTGGAAATTAATTTATGGGCCTAAATGTAAGACTTATATACAGGACTATGTTTTTATATTTATAGTTTTACCAGTTTACTGTAAAATTTTGTCCTTACCATGTGGAATAAAAAAAAATATAATAGTGTAATCTTAAAAATGCAGTTGATGATAAATTATTTTGTATGTGCTAGAATTAACGATGCTATAAATGACGCAGGTGGTTCAACGTATGACTTTTCATGTTCAACACTTAAACAAAATTTAAACATTAATATTAAAATTGTTTTGTGGGTAAAGTAATAAAAGTTGATTAGTGATAATGAATACAACACAAGCTTTGTTTTTTTCCACTATTTCGTTTTTTCAACACTACATATTTCGGAAACCTCCGTTTCCTTCTTACGAATTTTAAGTATTCAATATTTTACAGAAGTAATATAAAAATAAGTTAAAACTATTGAAATAAAAATGCAAATTTTGATGTCGCTTATCTCCGTAACTGTCGACATTTCACCCAAAGCATAAATAATATTTTCTATTCAACATTTAATGAGGAATTTTGGACTAGCTATGAGACACCCTGTAAAAAATTGATAAGGACCCGTAGTAAACAATTTACATTTTTGTTACCTATTTAGTGTAGGTAAAGATTTCAAAACTTTTTGCAAAAATTATAAGTGTTAATATGCTTTCAATCAATTTTAGTATTCATTCTTTAAAACGAACTTTAAAATATTTTGCGATTTTCACAAAAAATTATAATCACGAAGCACTATAATTATCTATGGTTCATTTAATCCCAAAATATTTCCTTATGAGACGATATTTACACATCCGGTAATTCATACAAATATGCCCTATAAACATTATGCAGATGTCAGAAAACGAAAGCTACCTGTAAGTAGAACTCGTTTTACAAATTCCACACCGCATGAACAAAGGTAAGTGTGCATTAAGATTTCAAATATTTTTGTTTAGTTTTAAATTAATCTGCAATTTTTCCTTGCTGAGCAGTTAAAATTGTATGTTTGATCGAAAAAATTAAATGTGTTTTTGTTATAGTTCCTACTTACGTAGTTGTTGTTATTATTATCAGGATTAAGGAAGTAATAATAACGGGGAAGGTCCGATGTTCCGCGGGAAACCCTTTTGCACGGCACGGGTCTAAATCGTGCAATCCGAGATGATGAATATGTTTTCATAATTATCAAATCAAACAAACCTAAATATATATATAATGATATTTTATTTCATGAAAAGAAGAAATTCTTTTTGTATTTGATCTTGCCTTGATCCTGTGACTCCCTGTCAGGATGAAGATAATTAAGTAGAGCCAGATTATGTTCTAAATAATCTAATCATGTTTAAAATTATTTATTTAATGTGAGTGGTTTTTATTTAAATTTCTTTAAAATTTATTTTAAACAAAATGAAACCTTACACATTTCAGTGCTAAGCCATTTTCTTTAATTTCTAGTACAATAAGAAAAAAGCATAGCTGCACACAACTATAAATTTGACACTTGCGAAGTTTATAGTTTTAACCCATTTAACTCGCACACGAAAACACACTGACGAGAACAGTGTGCCATCGCGCTTCCTGCAATTTTAGAGACGATGCAGGAGAAGCGCCACCGCGCTTCTCAGCACTAAAATGGTTAAAATAGTTTTGCTTTATACTCCGATACAATTTTTCAAACCCATATAAAAAATATAATCTTTAAAATCATAAAAAACGATTGTGTAACAATAGATCCAAAATTGGTTTAGAATATTTAACCTCGCACATAAATGTCTGATAAAGAAACATTTGTCCCTAGTCGGTGTCATCGTAAACCACCTCATAAATTAGAAAGGCTTTCATCCAGTCGTATTTTGAAAAAATTATCAAGCGAAATGTTGATCTTGCAAAATTTGCATACATGTAGAAAGTTACACACATATCATTCTAAGCACTTGAAAGGTTGGGCATGAAAATATGCACATTTCAGATGACTTTAGGCGATCGCATGGCAAAGCGAGCAAAATTCAGTGACCAGAAGCATTTTTTTATTTTGTATTACAATTTTGAATGGAAAGGTAACAAATTAAAATTTATTCATTTTATTTTATGCTTCAACAAACCAAGAGGCCCAATTAAGCGAAATACATCACAAAACCCAGGCTTGAGTTAATCACATAGATTAATTGTGACCTCACCTGGAATCGAACCCGGAACCCTCGGTGTGAGAAGCCAGTGTCATACCCACTGGGATACGAGGGCCGTCTTACTAAGTTCAATAAATTTAATCAACTAATAAAAGACGAAACCAATAATGTTATAGAACACAAGAAAATTAGTGCACTTTGTGGGCTCTATATAACTATATGGATGTGTGACATGATTTTTTTCTCAATATGTTAGGCACTTGCCTATGAAATTGCTGTTTTCTAACACTGGCTACTTTAAAATTCAATATCTTGCATTCGACATGTAATTGAAATGAAATAAAAAATAGATGGAACGAATTTTTTTGAAGAAATGTATGAGAGCATCGGGAATACGAGTGAGGAATCCTTTGAGACATCCAGTGGATTTATGAACGGTGTCGACAGTGTGAATGAGATAACTGTTGAAGAAATCAAAAGGGCTTTGAAACACATGGAGAATGGCAAGGCTATGGGTTATGAGAATGTTTCTGCCGAGTACATTAAGGGTGGCGTTCCAGTGATTCTCACGTGACTTCAAAGACTCTTCAACCGATGTTTAGATGACAGCTACACTCAAATGGATTGGAAAAGAGCTGTTATCATGCCTCTACACAAGGGGCGAATAGAGTGCGCAAGCTATTGGGCCATTAGGGCCTGTTGAACTTTGTTGGCAAAATGTATGCGAGAATTTTGATAGGAAGAGTGAGGATGACAACGAAGAAAAAAGTATGGGACGTACAAGGAGCATTCATGAGTGGAAGAGGGTGCATGGACCAGATTTTCTCACTGCGCTAGATGACGGAAAAGTTTTTGGCAAGGAAACAAAAACTTTTTTGTGCCTTTGTGAATCTTCAAAAGGCGTATGACAGAGTAATAAGACGAAAGTTACGGAAGGTTTTGTCTGAATACGGGGTGAAGAGTAAGCTCATACAGGTAACCGCATCCCTGTACGAGGGAAGTAATGCTTGCGTGAGAATTAATGGGTTCACTCACATCATGGTTTGATATTACAAAAGGTGTCAAACATGGATGCGTAATGTCGCCATGGCTTTTCAATCTGTATATGGACAATTGCTTGAAAGAACTAAAGGAACTAGAAGTAGGAGCGAAAATGGACAGGCTCACTATATCCTGCCTACTATATGCAGACGATACAGTATTAGTGGCTGACAGTGAAACTGATCTTCAGTGCCTGGTGTCCAGGATGTCCGATGTATGCATGCGGAGTGAAATTATGATGAATGTTAGCAAATCGAAAGTGATGGTGTTCGAGAGAGAAGAATGAGTGACTAAGTGTGGTGTAATTGTAGACAACGAATACTTAGAACAAGTGAATGAGTTTGTGTATTTGGGAAGTATGTTTAGTAGAGACAGCAAGACAGAACAATATCAAAAGGAGATTGACTGGGGGAAACAAAGTTAATGGTGCTCTAAATGCAATTATGGCCAATAAGAATCTGTCAAAGGAAGCAAGACTAGCGGTACATAATGGCGTTCTAGTGCCAACCCTGATGTATAGAAGTGAAGCCTGGAATTGGCAAAAGATTAATGAAAGTAGAATGCGGTGGAAATGCGATCACTAAGGTGCTTGTGTGGAAAATCTTCGGTCGATAGAGAGAGGATTGAACAAATTAGAAGTGAATGTAATGCGGGATGTGGTGTGGTAGATAGAATAAAGAAAGGAGCGCTGAGATGGTTTGGTTATGTAGAACTTATGAGTGAGGAAATGATGGTTAAGAAAATATACATATAGAGCAAGTGTTGAAGGTAACAGGAATAGAGGGCATCCGCAAAAGACCTGGCATCATCAGATTCTATAAGTATTGGAGGATGGCCCTGTTAACTGTAAAGCATGCATAAGGTGTATGAATGTAAAAGCAAAAGTAGTGTGCCAAGATAGAGGAATATAGCATTCTATCCTCTCTGCCTAACCATTAGCACCATGACGTAACCATGGGTTATGTCATGGCACTAATGCTGCACACAATTCTAATGACTTGTATGGACCAGGTAAAGCAAATTAATGCAAAGTGCGTTTTTGGTTTGATCTTTTGATTTGTATGTTTTAAAGCATGTTTTTAAAAATAATTTTTTTTTGCATAATGTTTTTCAACCCTATTTACATAGTTGGCAATTTTTAACATCAATAAATTAAAAGAATGAATATTATTCTTTTACAAAGGAATAAAAAAATATACATAAACTTGTTTGAAATTCCTGATTTCAGCTATTTAATCATGACAGCTTATTGTGTCTTAAATACGTTTGTCAGGTATAATGCCTCGTAAGTTGTACGGCACTTTTGGTCAATAAAATTAATAAGTCAGTATATATACACAATCTATACACACTACCATATAGCTGGAGTACAAAGTACTTTGACAGAAGAAATTAATAATTAGAAATAAATGGGTGGCTGAAAAATAAATATTATTTTCTCACACAAGTTACCCCTTATTTATAATGAAAATAAAACAAATTTTATTGATAAATTTTACTTAAAATTTAAAAAACTTGCTGGTTTTGAAATGGGACCTATTAATTTTCATTTTCTACAAGCAGGAATTACCAGGATTCAAGATCTAATACACACTACACAATTATACAAGTTAAGACTATTTTAAATGTATATAAAATCGTAAAGTAAGCTTAACATGACTACATAGTATGTGAATCAATGAATAACAAAATAAAAGTCTAATAATAAAAATTATAATTATAAAAGAAAAGGCGAGAGTTGTATATCAGACAGCAGAGTGTGGCGATCTATCCTCTCTGCTTACCCCCACGGTGAAACGGTGTGATGATAAGCATAATTATAAAATATTATTCATACCAATAATTTGATGCGCAGTGCATGCTTCACATATTATACATATATAATTCTTTACGTATAAAATATAACGAAAATATTACTTGGCCCAAGTTAGAACTGAAGTTATTTTTGTTTATGTTGTAAATAATTGTAAACAATACAAGTCACAGTGAAAGAATTAATTGTCTGTCTACGTTGACTGCAAGGTCCACAAAATAAGTTTAAAAAGTTTTTAACTATTGATCTATTGCTCGGAACTTAATCATTTAAACATGATTTTATACACATTTTTAAGTATATTATTATTGCTGGACAGTGGGTACAATATATTAAAAAAAAAAAAAAAAAATACACATGCGCATGTGCAGAAAATGCCGTCATCGCGGATGCCCAGAAGAGGGACATCCGTGTAGAAGAATAAGAGTGGGAGAGAAGACTTAAAAGCGAACCAAATACTAGGGGTGACCGACTAAGGGACCGCAGCGGGAGACAAGAGTTGGACGCAAGAGCTGATGAAGGTTAAGGCTCGATATGGACTGTGGAGCCATTGAAAAAGTTAAATCATGCAACCGGTACATCATGAAAATCTCTGAGATGAGAGATCAAAATCTCATTTGTGAATACATACCAAGAAGATTATTTAAGCATTTTTAATACTGATAGAATTGACTTTAAGGCTGGACCTACATGGCAAATGCATATTTCGGTGTTTTTTTTTTACGAAAATGTGGGTTTTTATTATTCATTTATATAAGAATGTATACTCTAGACTGCATTTTTTTTAGGGCAGTAACATAGATAGAACAAAAATCGTTTTATGTGTCCTAGGCGGCGCTAATTTTTTATGAATATTTAAAAGGAAGCATAATATGTTTTTTTACACGTATAAAGTATACTTCACTATCTAGAATTTTTACTAAGTAAATCAAGAAATATTCAATATTAATAAAGTTATAATTTTTTAAATTTGCAATAAATTTTTAAGTTTTTTGTTATTTTAAAACACTTTTTATTTATATAAAGAGATGATTTTAAACAGTACATTCTTTTTATTCCCGTATTTTGAGGCTTTACTCACTTAATAAAAGTTTGTATTTTTTAATAAAAACACCTTAATTGATATTTAAAAATAAAAATTCCAAAGTATGAAATGTGTCAATAAATGACATAATTATAAAACATCATTTACTGACGCATTTCATACTTTGTTATTATATAAAAGTAATACTGGACATTATATACAATAATTAACAAAATATATCCCTTTTAGCCCGGATCGATTTGATCGTGCGTTCACATAAAAAAATATTTCCCGCTAACTAAACCGTTTTTCGGGTTCAAACCGGCCTGCAATCACGATCGCTGTACTGCGCATATACACACGATCATTGCAGGCCGGTTTGAACCTAAAAAATGGTT
>JADDOH010015256.1:0-52165 GCA_016648135.1 Agrypnia vestita
TTACTTGCCTCCTTCTCGATCATCATCACTTTGAAATAATAAATGGATTTACCACACATACATCTGAGGAATCTCATGTTCACTGCATTCAGTCTACTTTCGTTCCTCTTCTGTCGGCTCCAGGCTCCACATCCATACATCAGTGTTGGTCACTCTCCTCTCGATATCTTTCTCAACCTTCCCCCTTGTATCGAACGTACTCCCCAAGTACACAAACTCATCTACTTGTTTGAAACATTCATTGCCTACTACTTGTATTCCACATGTTGTCTTACTTTCCTTCTCGACTTTCACTTTAACTTGTTTACATTCATAATAAGGTCACTTTCCTTGCATACATCATACATCCTGCTTACTAGACAATGAATGCAAATTAGAGATAATTTTGCCAGTGTTTCCCTTGGCCAGGACCAGGAATCGAACCTGGTACCCTCAGTATGAAGAAATAAATGTATATATCTATGCTTGTGCAGCTTCTTCTCGCACATGTTGTATATATTTACAAAAGTGAAGGTGTGTTAAATAAAAAAAATATGGGCCTTTACAATGTTTATTATTTACTTTAAATTATGACGCTTTAAATGACAATATGTAGAAGTATATGACATTATATATAAACAGATATAAAAATTACATTAAAAAACACACAACGAATCACGAAGGCCCTCATCGGTCGATGAATTCTTCTTCTTGGAAGCGGGATGCTGCGGTCTCTGGTGCCGCGCCCTCGGTCGGCAGGTGTCTCGCCAGCTGCGCGGCCACGGCTGCTCGGAACCGTCGCTCCTCTTCTCCTCGGAGCCTTGCGTTCTGTGAAAAACAATAAAAATTATTAGTGATGTTATTATAATACTATAATTAATAAGTACTAGCTGTGACCCGTCAAAAAAAAATGCGAAAAAAATATTTTTCGTAAAAAAAAATTCTAAAAAATAATTTTGCTATAAAGAAGTTACGGACGTTACACGAAGTTATGTCGACACACAGACAGACGGACGAGCAGACAGCGAAATTATTATAATTGGGATTATTAAAGCGTAATGTTAAATGACAGATTAAATTAAATTGTTAAAAACATTAAATGTACCAGAGCTAGCAGCAAAAACTTGGCCGACATTCCTGACTATGTTATGAGTCTAAAATGTTCAAGCAACCATGAACTTAATATCAATAGTTATGGAGATGTGCAATATCAAAGTTTGTATTTTTTTTTCAATACTTCTGAGAATTTTTTGCAAAAAGTTGAACTATCATTACAATTTAAATAAAATGGTAAAAACCTTGTAAAAAATATTTTTATTTTTCGCGAGGATTTTATCATTTTGTTCGACTTGTATTAAAGCGAATGAATTTTTCACAATCGATATAAGTTACTGTAATAATATTTCAACTTTTTGCAAAATATAAGTAAGTAATATTGAAACAAAATGCAAACTTTGATACTGCATATCTCCATAATTATTGATATAAGTCCATTGAAGATTTTATACTCATAACATAAACAGAAATCTACCGGCAAAGTTTCTGCTGCTAGCTCTGGTACGTCCTGTATATATTATATTAACCTCGTAATCTCTACTGAGCTTAATAATCCGAATCTTGAATCGAAAGGTGAAGTATCAAACTTTGATACCTCACCTATGAGATATTTGGATTCCTTTGAATCATAAATAGTGAAAAAATAATAAAATATATTAAAATCAGTAGAGATAACAGGGTTAATATAATTTATAATAATCTGTCATTTGATATTACGCCTTACATTATTATTATAATCGGCATGATCACGAAAATTGTTAAAAAAGTACTTACCATGTGTTGTGTCACGGATTGGAGGTACTCCTGGACCTGGCGCTGGAGGGGCGGCGGGGGGGGCAGCCCCCTGAATGTGGAGGCCGCGTGGTCCTCCTGGAGCCTGGCCCCAAGGGCGTCGGTCCTGGATAACCTCCCCTCCACGGTTCCCTGATCAAATTTGGGCTGGAAAAGAAAATTAAAACATGTAAAAGAAATCAACGACAGCAAAACGCACAAAATAAATACCACAATATTAACACAACGCAAACTCACAGGGCACATTTTGCCGAATAATCTGTCAACGGATACGAGATGTTGTCACTGTGAAATTGAATTAATAATTAAAGTTGCTCTGCTGAAAGCCGGCTATTTATACCATTTTCAAATGCATTACTCACCCCTAGACTCAAATAACCAAGGCACAGTATAATAAATACATACAGTATGTTATCTTGGCAGTGTCCTTGAAATAAATACCTACGGCCGCTTGGTACTTAAACTTGGTTAAACACGCACCAGGGCTGCTCATTGACTGACTGTTTATGGTTTGGGGTGCCATAAATTGACCTAAATGTATGCGTGGGAGCATCTCACACTGCTTGCGTCCGCACGTTACTGCAGCCCTGCGGCGACTGAGCAGTTCGAAGTATACCGAGATTTCGAAGGGCGTCGTTTCGGCTGTTTGTATGAAGATATAATACTGTATGCTTTACTATACTGTGACCAAGGGTAATAAATACCCCTAGGTAATGATTACGGGTTTCTCCTAATGGCATGGTTACGGAGAAATTCAATTTACCAACAAGAAACTCAAAAGTGCAGTAATTATTTTTTGTACCAAGAGGTAAACATGTTCTGTTTATGTTATGTTATCTCCCAATCTTATGGTTCACAGAAAACCTTAGAGGAATAAGATTTAGATAGAAATCAGGTGATTTTTTTACATGGACTTGTTAATTATATTTTAGTAGCACTTATCAAGGTACATATTTAAATATAATTTTACTAAATATTTTTTGAAAAAAAAAACACAAAATGGTCACGTTATGTTTATTTCCATAGAATTCCTCCTCCGTCTCTGACATACAACTTTCTGGGGCACATTTGTTCTAGACAGAAATTGTAACCTCACCGGGAATCGGACCCGGAACCCTCGGTGTGAGAAGCCAGTGCCCATACTCCACACCCACTGGGCTACGAGAGCCGCCATTTAGAAATGATATAATGTGGCAGACTTTTTTTAATCCAATGAACCATTTGTTAAAAACAATCAATAAACAATTAATATTTTTTAAATAATTTTTTATTTACTTTTCATCTCATTGCTCTCAATATTATAAAAAACGTATTTTTCCAAATCAAATATGCTTCATTAAAGATATTTAATTTCTTTATGAGAACATTCATGATCTCTTTTCCATCTCGAATAACGAGCACCGGGGAATTTTACATGCCAGTCATGGAAATAGGCCTTTAAAATGCCAATAAAAAAATATTTAATCACATCCTTAAAAATCATTGTGCATAAATAAATATTTAACTTAACTTATATGTTATTGTGCTTGTTATCAAATAGTGTGCATTGCTACTTTTGCTGTTTACATTTTTTTTTAATAAAATAGAGATGCGAACACGGAATACGTGTCACATCAATATTCTTCTTCTTCTTCTTAGCCACAGAAGTATAACTTCTAACGCGCGTACATCCCAATTATAATAACATCGTTGTCTGTCTGTCTGTACGTCCGCGTAACTTCCGTAACTTTTTTATAGTAATTTCTTTTCTATTTTTTTCCGAAAAATGTTTTTTTCGAAAAAATTTATTTTCGAAAAAGAATTACGAAAAATAGTTTTTTATACGATTTTTTTTTTCATTTTTTACAATTTTTTTTTATAAAATAATAAAATACTTCTTAAGGAATCGACATGTAAAAATACCGTTATTTTTGACGGGTAACAATTAGTAATTTTATAATTTTCGCTAAATCTATAAGTATTCACGAAGATTTCATCTTGATAATGAGAGTTATATATATAATCGTATATTGCGGCCACGAGTTAAGGGGTTACACAACCTTGAGGAATCGAAAAATACATCTAAATTAAAAAAAGAACTTTGACTGATTACTTGAGATACTATTACTACCTACTATCATTGTTTACGATAAAGTTTTTTAAAAAAATAATGATAAATTAACCCTTTTTTGTAAATTCAAATTTGGATCTGCCAATTTTTTTTTCATGATTAAATCGAGATGGGAACACAGAATGCGTTTCGATATTCTTACTATTTTCAAAAAGCTAAACGATTGTACTATTAAGATGGAATAACTTGCTGGTGTAATGGAATGGAGCTTGAACCACCGACCACCAGATCACTAGGCAAACATCATGACCACTACACTAACAAGCTACTCATTTCATATTTGAATAATTCTGCAGTTCCGCAGAATTGGGTATAGTCGGTAGTATCCTGAGCATTGCAGTATTGGGTACAATTCTCCTCTAAATTTCCACCCTTTGAAGCGGCTTCGGTCCGAGATTGGATGTGAAATATTTACGAAAGCTGTAAATCTCCAAATCAATGGGCACGGCTTGATAAAAATTTAATGTCTATCGGTGCACATTTCGAACGTGAGTATTGCCAAGTTATCCATAAAATTAATTATATAAATACAGGGTGTAACAGAGCTAGTCCACAATACTTTACAGGTAGATTCCTGCCTTGATTGTGAGTCGAAAATGTTCCAGCAACCATGACCAAATATCAATAGAACATCAAAGTTTGAATTTTTTAAAAATAATTATGATTTTTTTTTTGCAAAATGTTGGACTATCATTACAGTAACTTATATCTAAGCAAAGTTAATTTTCTTCAATATAAGTCAAATAAATGATATAAACCTACCAATTCCAATTGAAAAACATTCCAATTGCGATTTTTTCAGGGTTTTTATGTAATTTTTATTAAAACGAATGAATTATTCGTAATCGATATAAGTTACTGTTATTATACTTCAATGTTTTGTAAAAAATAAGGTAGAAATATAGAAAGAAAAATACTTACCATCACGCCGTTTCCCCGTGGGGGTAGGCAGAGAGGATAGAGCGCCACACTCTTTTATCCTGACATACAAATCCGCCTCATTTACATTTGTACATCTTGGCATGCAAGCTCTCGGGTTATTGAAACTTTTAACGGGACCATCTTTCAGTATCTGGTTAATCTGGTCATGCCACGACTTCCGCAGTTGCCCTCTCTTTCTGGCACCATCAACACTTGCATTATATATCTATCTAACCATTCTTTCCTGACAATCTGAGCGATCCTTTTTTAATACGATTAATTATGCTAAGATTAGCTTTACATTCATTCCTAATATATTCATTCTTTACTCATCAATCATAAATGGATTTGCCACACATACGTCTAAGGGGTCTCATCTCCACTGCATTCAGTCTACTTTCATTCCTCTTTTGCTACCATCAGTGTTGGTACCAGAATTTCATTGATATTAGGTAATGATTGCTTGAACATTTTCGACTCATAATTACGGCAAAAATCCACCTGTAGGTATTGTAAACTAGCTTTGTTACACCCTGTATATATTATTAGGTATACTAATTTATTTGTGTACTGTCTTCTAGATTTTAAATTTGTATATAATAAAATTTAAAATGTAACTTCCTTTTATAATTTGCACTTACATTTATTAGTCATTTCAATGTGATAAATACGTTCCTAGTATTTAAATAATCGACCATTTCAGGTCGATGACGCACAATGCGAGACAAGTATATGTCGTTTATATGGTTGCACCTTTCGCACTCTGTAGCACAGTTATCCACCCTGTTTAAATACATTTTCTGAGAAATTGGGAATAAATTTTCCTCCGACAATGACAAAAGCAGGTGTGTAAATGTCATGGAATTGCAAATCGCTTCTCCATTCAAAAATACATCCCCAATACGAATGACATTATTCCTTGCATTTTTCTTACCCCCTCAGAAATGAATTTTCAAACTGTTAATGCTTATTATTACAGGCTGGCCTAAAAAACGAAGCGGCAGCACAGAATGGCCGCCATGTTCACCAGATTTCAAGACTTCATTTCGTAAAGAACAAAGTTCTACAAAAAAAGACTTCATTTCATAAAGAATAAAGTTCAACAAAAAAATCTCGGGTGCATTCATTGACTCTGATGCAAATCAAAATATATTTGAAAATAAAAGTCCTAATAAATAATAATAATATTTTACGTTTAAAAGAATATTGCTAAACGAAAATTCCACTTTAAAAAATAAAATATAGAGGTATCATTACCAGTTACGAATGCTATGTATACAAACTTGTTAATGAGAAAAAAATCAACAGGTGTCTCTAGCAGAGACCATAGTAATATATGAATGATTATTGATTCAAAAGTACACATATATATAACTTTCAATAAAATTGATAATATGTGGATGTTCTTACTACGGAATTGGTGAACGTTACATTGTGAAGAGTGATCCCTTAAGCCAGCTCATATAGGTTGTAAGTCCTAAGCCATCGTTTAAGAGATTTCCATCCACTTTTCTCATATATATATTAGCTTCCCGTCTGTGAGACTTATCTACGTAATTTATCCATAATTAATTAATCATCCCTCTGGGGATAAAATCCAGTAACTGTGTTCTTAGAAAATACTTTTATATAAAATATTGTGAAATAGTGTCGAGAGGTGCCTGGTAAAAGTTATGATAATAAAATACAAATAATATATATATCTTATTGGTTACTAGCTGTGCCGCGCGGCTTCGCATGGGTAGATTTTAAGTAACATTTAATCGTATTTAATAATTTGTGTATTAACCATAACGTATATGTCGTCGCGTACTATTTTTATAGAACTTTGCGTTCTACAACTTCTCCATAGAAAGTATTTAATATATCCCTTACCGTTAAGGCAGCGTTCCTAAAAAAGACATCGCTTGATCATTTTTTCATTGCCTTTAGTTGTAGGTCAACACGAAAAGCCCTTCAATTTAACCGGGATAATATTTTTTTTATATTTTGTTTTTATTACATATCTTGTATTTGAAAAACAGAATGAGAATATTAACGCTTACCCACATTTAATAGAGACAATGCAATGATTAATGTAATCATTAGTAGCATTATAATCGAATAGTGGATAGTAGCTCGAGATTTATTTTTATGAGATTTTATTTATTTATACAAAAATATTATACAAAATAAAAACATAATATATTAGAGTGTGATACAAGCAATCCTTTATTTATTAATTATTTACTTATTTATCAACGCCCTAGTGGGATTTTATAATATATAAAAAGTTACATGAATTTTTACGTAAACATAAAACATGTTTTAAAATAAACATAATAAAATTAACCAAAAAATTAAAAGAAATTAAACATTTTCAATAGAAATTAACAATCATCAAAAAACTTTAAATAAATATAAACAATGATTAGTAAATAAGCAAACAGTAATATATAATAACCTTTGAAAATTAAAATAAAATAAAGATAATTAAATAATAATTAAATAAATCAGAAAAATAAGACAATAAGATAAAATAAACACAAATGATAGAAATAAAAAATTAATGACCATGTGCATTATAAACTTTACGAACCCTTTTATGTTTATGTTTAAGTTAAATTAGCGTAATCCTTTAAATGAAATTGTAAAATTGTTTTATCTGTCATTCATATCAAATTGACTTATCTACAATTAATTATGTCTCATCTGTGCCATCCTTTAATAGTGGGAGACATTTTACTATTTTTTCTGTATTTTGTCTTACCAAGGAAATATGTCTCCCTGATGGGTTACCGAATAAAATAAAATAAAAAAATAATCATTCAAAATATCGAATAAATTGTAAGTCAATTAAAATTCAAAAATATAGCTCCAAAGTTATTAAATATATTACAAACATTTGCGTTTCATAAATGTACCCTCAGTAAAATAAACTATGAACGTGTGGAATTACGGATGTGGGGCATTATAAATGTGACCTTTTTGGAGCATTCGTGGCTTATCTTTACTTAGACTATACTTATAGTTTATAGATTAATTCTCACCCTTCGAGAATTAAACTTGCTCTGTAGGACGGCTTACTGACCCGTCAATTTGTATAATACAGTGTATTTATTTCGAGTTGTCACATATTAAAAATACCCGTGTACATTAAAAACAACCTGTCAATAATGATAGGGAAGAGTTAATGTATTTTAAACATATCTAGGTAAACAATTGAATTTCTTTGACATAATAACTTTCTACTTTCACGTGACAGAATAGACTGTAGATCTTGATGTTTTTATGTTAAGCGCCTTACATTTTAAAACTATTTTTAAAATTGATATTTTATACGTAAAATTGTTTAACCTATCTTATATGTATATTTTGAGAAATAAAATTCTTATAATTAATAAATTAGTCTATTTCTGTTTTAAATTAAATTATTATATTTATTTACTTGCGGACTTGATTGATCTACAATTAAAATAATTATGTACAAATTGAAGGAGAAAAAAAGACGCCGATAATTATCTCAAAGCTAAGACTGACTATTTTCTATATATTAGACTAGAATATTTTCGAAGCCTTCATGAATCTTCTATGAAATTAATGAAGCATGTGATGCCATTATCAAACTTACATCTCATGTGCGAAAGGAAATAAAAAAAGGCACAGCGTATTCTATTTCCATAAAAAGAAGATAAAATACAACTAGTACACCGGGAACTTATCAATAAATATTTCGAATTCATTTTGTGCCAAAATTTAAAAAAAAGAACAGTTAACTCGTTGTTTTAACTGTGACAAACTCCAATTTTCATTCGGTATATTATTGTTATCATAGTTTTTTCATCTGCTCCTGTTTTTACATTCAACCTCTATTCACGAAGTTTATAATTTAAACAATTTCAACGTAATTTAGAATGGCCTTTTTTTTACCTTAAGCTGATTTTTTGTAATTTAAATAATAAATATTTTTAAATATTTATATAAGGAATCGCATAAATGTAACTTTATGCAAAATTAATATTAATAATTTGTTTGAAACTACGTCAATAAATATTTCTGACTACGTCAATAAATGAAACTACGTCAATAAGTAATGTTTAAATGTCGCATTCATCAGTAGGCAATCGTTATTTATACTACGTGTCTCATAGTCAATTCAATTTTGAATGTAAAATATTTTGTTCAATTTAGATAAGCAACAGCAAAATATTTTTCAATATTTCTGTCTTTTTTTTTGGGTCACAATCCTAGATTTGGTCTGTACCAAGCACTCGGTTTCTCCACTCCTCTCTGTCACGTGCCAGCCTCTTCATCTCTTGGTAGGTGCTACAGGGCACATGTAATCTATGTAGCTTGATCTCTGTAGTCTATGTAGCTAGATCTCTGATCTTGATTTCTAGCTTATTTTTGTAAAACGATAATCAATTATAAAAGCAATGTATATCGCATTTTTAAAATTCATTCACTCCCGTACAAGTTAAATAAAATTACTTAAAACCTTGAAGAAGATTAAAAATATTTTTTTGAAAGGTTGTCATTTTATTTTTATATTAGGTCCTTACATATGAAATTGACGTTTAGTATGGGAGGAACATAAAGCCGATTTTTTTTTATTATAATATATTTATTTAATCAAAGTATGTACCATTGCTATCTATGCACTTTTGCCGTTCATCGATCTCATAGGCAGTTCATCGATCCCTTTACTAAAAAAACCATTCGGACGGGAATCAATAAAATCTTTGAAGGCGGTTTGGACTGCCCCATCGGAGTTGAATTTTTTCCTTTGCAAGAAATTATCCAAATTTCGAAAAAAATGGTAATCTGTTGGGACAAGGTCCGGAGAGTACGGAGGATGTCTTAGACATTCCAATTGAAGCTCCTCTAATTTGGTAGCCGTCTGTTGTGCAGTGTGTGGTCTAGCGTTATCATGAAGCAGAGTGGCCTAGAGCGATTAACCAGCCTCGGTTGTTTAGCAGCTAGCTTTTCCATCATGGTTTGCAGTTGCTGACAATAGACATCTGCCGTAATCGTCTGGCCAGATTTAAGAAAGCTATAGTGAACGACACCAGCACTAGTCCACCAAACGCTCACAAGTAACTTTTTTGGAGTCAATTTTCGCTTGGGGCATGGTTTGGCTGGTTCGGCAGGGTTCAGCCATTGCGATGAGCGCTTCCGATTATCGTACAGGATCCACTTTTCATCACAGGTAATGATTCGATTTAAAATCCCTTCATTATTGTGCCGGTTGAGTAATGCAATGCAGCAGTCAACGCGCGTTTGTTGATTTGCTTCACTCAATTCGTGAGGTACCCACCTTTCAAGCTTTTTCACCTTACCAATTTGCTTCAAGTGGATTAAAACAGTTTTATCACTAACACCGCAGCCTGCAGCTAACTCGGATGTGGTTTGCGATGGATCCGCTTCCACAATAGCCTTCAATTCTTCATTATCAACTTTGGTCTCCGGCCGTCCACGGGGCTTGTTCTGCAGGTCGAAATTTCCAGAACGAAAACGTTGGAACCAAAAACGCACTGTGTTTTCTTTTGCGGCACCGTCGCCATACACATCATTAATCCTTCGAGCCGTTTCTGCAGCACTGGTGCCACGGTGGAACTCGTACTCGTAAATAACGCGATATTTCAAGTTTTTCATTTTGTAAACTGAGTGGCGCAAAGAAAAAAACAATTGAGGAAAAAACAAATGAATTATAATTTTCAAAACACAAATACATGAGTAAATAGCTGTATAAATTTGGATTTGGAATTCCTAACCAAAGAGAAGATATTTGAGATCAATTTTGCCAGTACGGCAAAACGCCAATTTCATATGTAAGGACCTAATATTATTTATATCATTGTATATATATAATTTTTCTATCTTCTTAATTTGCTTAAAACTTTCAACATTATATTTAAAATTACTTTTTTTATTTTTTTTGTACTTAATTTTTTTCGTTTTTTATCTTTTCTGTTTATAAAGTCAACAATATTTAGTAAAGCTAAAAATCAATTGTAAAAATTGAACCTGCCGACAAATGTCTTTTTAGATGTTTTGTGGGACTAGACATTACAAAATGTAAAGAAAATAAATAGAAAATCAAAAAAATAAAAATAAAATTAATTAAAAATAAAAAAAGCAAATAAATTTTTAATAATTCTTTTAAGCTCCTAACTTGGTTATTCATAACTGAACAATTTTATACACTCTCATAGTCACACATACCAATATACACTGAAACGTCAAAGGAATATTTCACTAATTTTAACCACTGGCGGTGGAGCTCCCCTACATTTAGGAAATTTTGTTAGTTTATTTTCATAATAATAATTTTGGCTCATGAACTGATAAATATGATTGATATAAATACACATGAGTTTTTCGTAACATCGGACTCAACATTTTGAGTACTATATAAATGGTACAGACAATCTGAAAATACTTAATCAAAACATTTGATCAATTAATAAACATTTGGGTTAATTTATTATCCTTCTTGATAGTCTAACTATAAACTTCCATGTTATAATACTTACCGAATGCGGGCTCACAGAATCTTTCATTTCACTCACTATAACATACGTACAAAAAACGACGATATTGTAGTCTTCGTTAAAAATGAATTTCATTGTATTGTATCGGAAATCATATTACAGGATTCAAACTGTTTGCAAATTTACACGATGATACATGTATCTTAGCAATTTATCGCTCTCCCTCAATACACAACATCTCTATATTTCTAACGCAACTAAATATTCATTTATGTAAACTTTCCAAAAAAAAAAAATGTTTTAACTGGTGACCTAAATATCAACATTCTCAATCATGGCCATCCACAAAGACATGATTATTCCAATATGCTAGCTTATCAGGGGATTGAGTACTTTAACTTCCCCCACTAGAGTTATAAAAGACTCAAAATCCAGAATAGACCACATCATGATTAAAACTAATAACAAAATCAAAACACATATACAAATCAACTACGACCGACCATTACACAACCATGGTTTTAATAAGCTGATTTAAGAACAACAATACCAAAACAGAATTTCAACATCTCAACTCAAGAATAGACTATAACAACCTAAAAACTTACTTTGAAAACAAAAATTGGCATGACCTTTACCAACTTACTAACTGCGAAAAAGCGGAACTACTTTATAGAATATCTACAAGTAGCAATAAATAAGACAACAAAATACATTAACATTCCGTCCAGCAAAAAAACTCTAAAACCTTGGATTACTCAAAATAAGAAAAAGAAACTTAATCCACAAAAATACACGCAACAACCCCTAAGATACCAAACTACACAACTTTTACAAATCATACAGAAACATTTGCAATCTAATTATAAAAAAGCTAAAAAAATCCATTACAAACAAAAAATCCTCAATAGTAATGGCGACTCAAAAATATGGAAAATCATGAAGGAGGTAAATAATAGTGAAAATAAAAAAGAAACAGGCTTAATCAATTACAAATTAATGGAAAATCGACCTATTTTAAAAATAACCCAGACATAATTGTCAATCATGCCAAACATTTTTTTTACCAACATTGGGACCGACTTAGCAAAACAAATTTTCTCCCAGTCAAATGATACCAACCCTGGGAACAGTAAGCCAAATTGTATGGAACATAAATTTTCATTTACAAATGTAGAGAAAGTTCAAATAGAAAAAGCGATTAATACTGTAAACTTAAAGAATAGGTACTAATGTCTCTGGTCCCGGTCACTTTCCTTCTGCCTTAAAATATGGGCTAATAATTCCGATCCACAAAGCAGGTAGTAAATCTGACGTCAACAATTAATTATAGGCCCATTACACTGCTGAACTCACTATCAAAATATTTTGAAAAAATTATAAAATTTCAACCCGTGAATTTCCTCGATACAAATAAAATAATCTCAAATAATTAATTTGGTTATAGAAGAAATTTAGGAAAAACCGAAGCTATTGCCTCTATCACTGATTTTATCATTAGTAATTTGGATAAGGGACAAAATGCATATCAATCTTCCTCGATCTTACGAAGGCTTTTGATACAATATCTCAAACAAAATTAGTTGACAAGTTAGAAAAAAATGGTATCTTAGGCAAAGAACTAGATTTGTTCATTAGCTATATTACAGATAGAAAACAACAAGTCAGAATTAATAATATCACAATCAAACCTCTTGTTACTAGCTTCGGGGTCCCACAGGGTAGTGTACTAGTTCCATTACAGTTTTTGATCTATGTCAATGACCTTTGCAAAATTCTCACAAATGGACATGTTTTTGTTTTGCAGATGATACTGTTTTAAAATTACAAGCTGTGATACATGGCTATCTATATTTAAAAAAGCCCAAATAGGTATCAATAGGCCCAATAAAACCTGGCTTAATAGTAATACTCTAACACTCAACACAAACAAAACCAAATATCTTACTTCTACTATAAAAGAAAATACCCAACCTTCAAATGAATATAAAATAAAAGTTCACACTTCCAATCCCCACGATGATAACTGCCAGTGCTTCTGTATTGATCACACCGAGAAAATAAAATACTTAGGCCTTATCATTGATGCTAATCTTAAATGTATGACCATATAGAATTCACTGCCAATAAAATAAAAAAAAACACTTTACTTTTTCAGAAATATAAGACATTTTCTCGACATTAAACTTTTGAAAACAGTGTACTACGCTATATGTCAGACGATCATTGAACACGGAGTAATTGCGTGGGGAGGAGCGACGATGACTGCAATTAATTCGTTAATTATTGCCCAGAAAACTATTTTAAAAACAATCTTAACCGATTACTACAAGTACAGACGAAATATTTAATAAAGTAGACGTTTTTAATATTGGACAAATTTACTCCAAAACTGTCCTAGTTTACATGGACAAACACAAACAAACACATTTCACACACACTCAAAAGACTATTCATACATGTAGAAACAAAGATTCTATTCAAGTCCCAAGAGCGCGAACCACTTATGGACAAAGAAACTTTAAATATATAGGCCCGTAACTATACAATACAATGCTGGAAAGGGTATCACATTTGAATAATCCGAAAAGTGTGAAAACATTAATTAAAATTTGGGTAAGAGAGATGGGTCGACCAGTTATTAGGAAACTCGTCCAAACAAATTGAGAACTTAAATTTCATGCAGGTTACATATTGTACTAGGGTATATTTACATGTGGCTGAGTGTAGACAATGATTAATATTTTTTTAACCTATTTGTAAAAAATGTACTTTTTAAACCTATTTTGTATAATTTATAATAAAATGTAAAATTTATTTGTATAAAATGAACTTGCATATAACTAAGTTATAATTGTAAACTTTGCCTGTCTCAACACAGAGCTCTCTAGTGAGACAGGCATAGTAAGATAAACCTTATCAAATGTATATAAGTAAAGCAATGAAATAAAAGTAAATAAAGTAATATTAGTGATAATTGACCGTACTTTGCTGAAATCGAGCTATTTATACCATTGGTGCATCAGTCATCCCTTAACTCTAATCACTGAGGACAAATAGATAACCCTTGTTATTGACTACGGGTTTCTCCTAATGACTTACTTAACGTATTTCTAGAGAATTTTCGTCCACCAGGTGTTCTGCCAAAAATTAAAACGATTCGTACCTAAGTAGAATCCATATCGATGCAAGATACATTTTTTGATTTATTTTTTTTACTTTAAATATGACATACATTACTGAGAAATATGGTCCAACTTATTTTGATTCATGTAAAGATAATTAATTATTTTTTTAAATTGTGTTTTTATTAAAATGATAAGAGCTAATACAGAAAAACAAAAATATCGTTGTTTATTATTTTAAAATGTAGGTGCATATCTAATCAAAGAAATAATAAAGTATGAAATAGATTAAAAAATAAAAAATGATTTCTACGTTTAACATTAGGATGTGATTTGTGAAAATGATTAAATACAAAAACTATATAGCGTAATAATTTTCTCGTGAAATATTTTTAGCTTAAATAAATTCTAATAGGTATACTTACATGTTATATGCCTTCATTACAATTATTTTTAGATTATATATTTTTACATTATGTATTGCAAATAAATTATACTGTGCAAAATGTACCTTGTATACTTGGGCTGCAACTTAAATAAAAGATGGGATCCTTCGGTTGAATCAAATGCCCCATTGTGGATAGATACGGAGCGTCGGTCGTGTTCTTTTTAGATGTTTTGTTGTTTGGAATGCTCGAAAATTTTTCTCTTTGGCTCTGCATAATCAAATTTCTTTTCGTGTTTTATTTAATATAAATATATTTCTAACGATGACATCGCCGGTGAAAGTGAATTTTTAAAAGCTTTGTTTGCTTTTGTGAATTCTCTCGGAACATTTTGAAACCGATAGACATCATTTCCAGCGACAAATAGTCAGCTTATTTAGTCGACAAATTTTAGTCGGCGCAAGATTTAATCAGTTTGGTTTCAAAAAATATTGTTCTTGGAACTGGAAAGAATAGTTATCATACACGACTTTCAAATATTTCTCCAAAAATCACTTATTTCATCAAAATTTGACATCTTTCTTACTAGCCTTGTGTATTAGGGTGGTACAAAAACTCGACTTGCAGCCATCTTCTCGTAGTGAGTTCTGGATCGTTTTGTTCTGACAACGTTGCACAGAGTCTAAAAATTTAGTCAATTTTAGTCAAATTGTGAGAACGGTAAACCTTTTTTTTAATAGAGATGTGAACACGGAATACGTATCACATCAATATTCTTACTATTATGCTAAATGCTTGTGCTATGAAAATAGGACTAACTTGCTGGTCTTGAGTGAGATTCAAACCCGCGACCTTTGGATCACGAAGCGAGAGTTTCTAACCACAAAACCAACAAGCTAGTCCATTAAACTGCTTTAAGCATTAAAGATGTCTTTATTAAATTAACTTTATTCAACCTAAAAATAATTAAGGTAACCACAATTAATAAAAAATTACTTACTTATCACCACTTATATATATTGAAAATATCAACATGTTTCAGGGCCCATGGCCCCTTCGTCAGGATACAATTATATACTAACAAATTAAAAATCAAAAATTGAAGTATAGGTCATCAAAATATAAAAAATAATATACGGGAAATGAATAATAATTAAGTACTAATATGAATAAAAAATTAAAACATAACTATTTGCAAAAAAGACGTGGTTATTAATTATATTCTATTTTCTATTGAAACTGTAATTCTTATAAATTAATAAAATATAATTTTACGTCTTTCTTCTCTGCGTATAAAATAATTACTCATAGCTCACTTCGCAATCAATTATATACCTACGCGCTCTCGAAACAAATCTATGATACAATTCACATCCATCCATATATTAAAATTTATTCTCAAATTTTATCATATCAGTTTGAAAAAATATCAGGGATGTTAAAATAAAAGAATATATAACATTTAACTGTTTAATTAAAATGTCACATTTTAGCAAGAGCATACAGGTAATAAAAAAAATTGATTAAATGGTCAGAATTAAAAAAAATTTAAACATGTCAATATTAATACAGTTCATCCAACATTTTATTAGCATTAACACAAACATACATACAAATATTATAATAATTATATGCAAATAAAAAATGTACTATTTACAAGAAAATAAATAATTAAATATTATGTATTTTATGCAACTCTAGCCAAAATGTCAGTTACATCAATATTTTAATAAATATGTGCAAATAAAGACAACAATTATATTAAGCGTAAATTTTATTTATACAGGGTTATTTGGAAAACATTAATAACCTCACAGGACTGTATTCCTGCTTTGATTATGAGTCGAAAATGTTCAAGCTATTATAATATCAATAGTTATGGAGATACACGACCTCAAAGTTTGCATTTTTTTTTTCAATATTTCTGACTTATTTATTGTAAAATGTTGAACTATTATTACAGTTACTTATATCGAATATGTAAAAGTCATTCCCTTCAATACGAATCAAATAAAAAATAAAAACCTTCGAATCCCATTTGGAAAACATTCCAATTGGAAAATTTTCAGGGTTTTTATCATTTTATTTAACTTGTATTGAAACGAATAAATTTTTCGTAATCGATATAAGTAAATGTAACGATAGTCCATTGTTTTACAAAAAATAAATCGGAAATTTTGAAAAAATGCAATCTTTGATGTCGCATATCTCCATAACTACATATTGATATTAGGTCATGATAGCTTGAACATTTTTGACTCATAATCACGGCAGGAATATGGTCCTTTGAGTGTTTTTTGTTTGTTTTCCATGTTTTCCAGTGTTTTCCATGTTTTCCAAATAACCCTGTATATTGTATTTATACATGGATTTGGAGACCTTACACATAAGTACAGAGATTTCAATGAGGGTTGCTTTTTGACACGCTACGCGTGTTACAGAGGAAATATTAGACCTGTGATAATGGAATATGAAAATGATGACAAGGATATACATGTGATCTGGTTTTCAACTTCATAACAATTAGCTCTCTAATTTTTAAAACCTTAACTAATAAAGCTACAATTTAACGATTGGTTCCACACAGATAGTTCACCACCATAATATAGTATTTTATAAAAACTTGATCGTATTGGAGGCACTACAAAACATTTCACTTTTTCATATTATCTTTCAACAAATTCTTCCTCCCGTGTCGAAGAACTCGTTGATGAACGGTCAAGTTGTTGATTGGTGGGGACAACAAATTCTTCCTCCCGTGTCGAAGAACTCGTTGATGAACGGCCGAGTTGTTGATTGGTGGGGACAACAAATTCTTCCTCCCGTGTCGAAGAACTCGTTGATGAACGGCCGAGTTGTTGATTGGTGGGGACAACAAATTCTTCCTCCCGTGTCGAAGAACTCGTTGATGAACGGCCGAGTTGTTGATTGGTGGGGACAACAAATTCTTCCTCCCGTATCGAAGAACTCGTTGATGAACGGTCAAGTTGTTGATTGGTGGGGACAACAAATTCTTCTTCCCGTGTCGAAGAACTCGCTGATGAACGGTCAGGTTGTTGATTGGTGGGGACAACAAATTCTTCCTCCCGTGTCGAAGAACTCGTTGATGAACGGTCAAGTTGTTGATTGGTGGAGATAGGATGTTGCTGTTCCTCCTGCACCTCCGGTGTGCTGTCCTCGGCATCCTGTTTGCTGTGGAGAACCTCATTTATCCACCCCATTATTGTGGCCTGTGAAACAATTAAGACCATTAATAAAATTTAACTAACTAACTAACTAATCATCACGCCGTTTCCCCGCAGGGGTAGGCAGAGAGAATTGAACGCCACACTCTTCTATCCTGGCACACCACTTTTGCTTCGGCCACATTCATACATCTTCTCATACAAGTTCTACTTCCTTACTTCTTCTTCTACTTCTACTCTCTACTTCTTCTTCTTCTTCTCTTCTACTTCTACTTCTCTACTTCTTCTCATACAACTACTTCTCTCAAAAACTACTTCTCATACAAGTTGTTGCGGCTTTTAACAGGGCCATCCTCAAGTACTTGTAGTATCTGATCATGCCAGGTCTTTCGCGGACGCCCTCTATTCCTGTTGCCTTCAACACTCGCCTCATATATTTTCTTAATCATCCATTCCTCGTTCATACATTTCACATGACCAAACCTTCTTCAAATTCTTTCAACCACACTACAGCCAGCATTGCATTCACGTCTAATTTGTTCATTCCTCACTCTATCGACCAAAGATTTTCCACACAAGCGTCTTAGTGACCGCATCTCCACCGCATTCAGTCTACTTTCATTCCCCTTTTGCCAATTCCAGGCTTCACTTCCATACATCAGGGTTGGCACTAGCACGCCATTAATTAAATTAATAAAATATTAATAAAATTAATTAAAAAAATTTGGTAGAAAATGAAAATCAACAGTAACAATCACAATAAATTATTATTCCTAGGAACACTATAATAATTTCGATCATTAATCAAAAAATGTCTGAATGTTCTCCGATTTTCTGGGCCCTCTTCTGTGTATTATCCGATTACCACGGTGGACGTAACAGATCTCATTGCAGGGTCCATTATCAGGGCTGATGTGACGTACGAATACTGACGCTATATTTAGGTATTGCAAGCCAATACCGTAACACCAACGACACCAAAACTCGTCGTATTAGCGGCATCAGCTCTGATGATGAACTCTGCAATGGGATCCGAAACCTCGGCCAAAGAGGTCGCTCAAATATGCCAGAATAACCTAGAAAAGATTCTCAAATCAAAATCAAATATGCCAGAATAACCTAGAAAAGATTCTCAAAACAAAATCAAATATGCCAGAATAACCTAGAAAAGATCCCATGAATACACAACATAATAATTTATAACAAGCACTTGTTTTGAAAAATAGTAAATTGCAGTTTTGTTAATTAATGAGTTTTTACTGTTTAATATTTTACATATTAATACTAAATATTCATTATTACAATGCTATTATTACAATTTTTTCTAAAGAAAATTTAGATGCGTACACAGTAGCGAACGGAAAAACTACATTTCAAAATGATGACTACAACGCACACGTTCATCAGTTGAAGACTACAAAGTCTACACTACATTTTTAGTAAAAACTACATGAAGTGAAGTAATTGTAGTACTAATGAAGTGAACTAATTGTAGTATTAATGAAGCGAACTACTGCAGTACTACAAAATTGTAGTACTAATGAAGTGAACTAATTGTAGTAATACAAAATTGTAACGATAGTACTAGTACTTTCGTTTTACTGTACTTGTACTTTCAATAACTGAAGTGTGTGTAGTTTTGTAGTGTGTACTACACACACTTCAGTTATTGAACGTACAAGTACAGTAAAACGAAAGTACGAGTACATACTTCAAACAGTACATTTTTTATGTGAAATTTTTGGAAATTGAAACAACCCCACCCGGTTTGAAAAATTTTGGGACCGAATGAAGAAATCTATTCAATATAATGTATTCAATATAATGTATTCAATATAATGAAGAATTCAATATAATGTAGTACTACATTGTAGTAGTTAGTACAGAGCGGACCCATCACTAGTACACAGAATACATGTTGCATCAATATTCTAACTAACAATTTAAAAGTAAGTGAATAATTTATGTATTGATTTCATTGGACCAATTTGGCGATCTTGATTTTATTGTTATGCATTATCATTATATTCCATATCTATGAGCATTAAACGGTTATGAAGCAGAAGAACAAAATGGTAATGAAGCACATTGCCGAATTTACTCACTATGTTCATATACACAAGTATTTCAAAAAAATGAACTAACCTCGTCGAAATATTCCACTTCATCTGGATCATATTCACTGCACGAATCTGTAACAACAAGCCATACATGATACATTCATTTATGTTGTGTAGTCGTTACCCAAAATTAGGCCCGAGAATGAGAATCGTCATGTTTCAAGATGGCTATGGATTATATTAGGATAGAACACACAAAATTATTAAATCAAACAGCTGTAACCCGTAAAAATGATGTAAAATTGGTTCGCGTCTTTGATAAGCCCTGGTATATATTTATAGTACCTTTACAGCGGTCCACGGAGGGGCGGCAGTAGCAACATGCATTAGCCGGCCGGTTCGGGTTTGCTGGCCTGGGGTTCAGGCCCTATTTCCGCCCATTTACTTTGTTTTTTAGCCGTGAATTCGAACGAAATTACGAAAGGTATACTTAATTACGGACGGGCAGACAGATAGACAGACAGACATATAGACAGAGAGACAGACAGAAAGACAAACAGACAGACACACGGACAGACAGCGAAATTATTATGTTTGATTAAAGATAGTAATTATTTTATATCAAAACAATATAGATAAAAAGCAGCTTTTAATTTCTTAATAACATTTAGGTTTTGGAACACACTTAAGAAGAAACGTAAGAAATATGAAAAATGCCCTCGTAGCACAATGGGTATGACAGTGGCTTTCCACACCGAGGGTTCCGGGTTCGATTCCCGGTGAGGTCACAATTTTAATCTATGTGATATACTCAAGCCTGGGTGTTTTGTGATGTATTTCGCTTCTGTAATTGGGCCTCCTGGCCTGTTGAAGCTTAAAATTGCATCTATACTTTTTACGATCAAAATTTGAAGTGGAAGTAAATCTAAATCAATCATGTGAACAAGAGTGGGGATATAATTTTCACAAAAAAAAAACTGGGTTATTGGAAATTATGTGCTTTCGAGATGAATCTCGAAGAGAATTGTCTTTTGCATACATACACTATACGAGTAAGTTCGGTGTTAAGAGACGTCAGTACACGATTTTCGTATTTGCTCTCGATTTTGCTAAATTTAACTTATTAAATCATTTTGCTAAACTCATAGCCAAACAGGCTTTTAATCAATTTTATTATGATAGATCCATTTACTCTTGAAACATTTCTTTAAAAAATATGAATATATTATATATATTATTTATTATATATTATAATTTAATAAAAAAATTATAACCCCGAAACACTATTTTAGTTCCCTTGCAATAGAGTTATCTTTGGTACACTTAATCTCTTTTAATATTTTCAAATAAAGACCAAATATTTTATTTACAAATTGACAGTACCTACGGATGTAAAGTTTAATTAAAATAATCGATGTTTTAATGGTTTTATGGATACTGCAATATAGGAAACAGAACGTTTAATGTTTGGTCTTTTTTAAAACGATATATTTAACAACTTGTCGAAAAATATTAATGTCTGAATAGCACCACTTCTTCTTCAAACTGTATAAATCAATTTGTAAATAAAATATTTGGTCTTTATAGTGTACTGGGGCCTCTTAAGAGAAGAAGTTCAAGGCAGAATACAAACGTACTTGAATTTTGATGAAATAAAAATTGTTCGTGGTGTAATAAAGGGTCTTGATTACATAAATGAAGTCAAATTTTCCCGCTTGCTGGTTTAAAAGCAGTTATTTCAAGTTTAAAAATGATAAATTTTGACACTTCACGCCATAGATGTATATATAAAATATATGTTTTTGCTGTTTTATTCATAGAAATTAACAAATCACGTTTATCATATGTGGGCCCATTCATTATCAAACATGTCAACTATACGATCCTGCATTACGCCGGCGGCGGCGCGCGGCGAGCTGCGCCGCGCCCCGTGCAATATAATGTATGCCCCACATTACCTAAGAAAATATCATTGGGCCTTTTCCCACCGAATACGTCATCCAGAGTTATCTCCGTTTTTAACAAAAAATTTGCCTTTTCCTACCGGATACGTCATCTAGACTTATTTTCATTTTTAACACAAAATTGGCCTTTTCCCTACCGGATATTTTTTATGTTCTACGATTATTCAAACATCAAACATTAATTTTCTATGACTTCTTGTTTTATTATATGGGCATCTATGGCGTGGAGTGTCAAAATGAATCATTTTTAAACATAAAATATCTGCTTTTAAACCAGCAAGCGGGAAAATTTGACTTCATTTATGTAATCAGGACCCTTTATTACAACAGAAACAATTTTTTTTCCATCAAAATTCCAGTACGTTTGTATTCTTGACTTATTCCAAAAAAATATTCTTACCATAGTCCTTGACAGAAACCTCGTCAGATTCTTTTGACCGGGACTCCTCCTGGACCGCTGGGAAGATGTGGAGCAAATCTCCAGTATTTGAGCTCCCGTTCCCGTTGAAGACTTCATCGTCAGACGTACCCCGCGCGTGCAGCAGCTCTGGCCAGCCGACTTCCGGATTATCGTTGAGCTGGATAAAGAAATGGAAAGGTTTATGCGACATAATTCCACAAACAATACCAAGAACACTTCCAAGAAATTACAGAGATTGACAAATTTGACAGTTAATAACGGAATGACATGGATTGACAAGTTTGGCAGTTATTAAAGAAATGACGATGGATTGTTTGAAATATCAGGATTAGAATACTTATCCAACTCACAATAAACATTTCAATAATTTCACGAACAGACTTTTCACAGCAACTGACAGAGGTTGAATGATTAGTCTACTAATTTACGATTATGTGTACAGCCTTAAAGTGCATAAGTCAACCCCATAAGCGTTAGTCATATACCTGAAGAACAAACAACCCTTATTATTTATTGAATGCAGGTTTCTCCTAATTCTGATAAGGTTATGTAAATGGATTCGCAAATGTGAGCATTCTGATATAATGATTAATGCTTCTTCTGGGTATTTGTGCTGTGCTTATTCTAAAGTCCCCACTTTCAACAGTCAGGGTCAAGACTGCATTAAAAGTAAATAATCAAATATGATTTTTGTCGAATTATGAAAATATTCAATCCCAAATTATAATAATTTCGTTGTCTGTCCGTCCGACCGTCCTTCTGTCCGTCCGTCCGCCCATCGTAACTTCGTGTAACGTCCGTAACTTTTTTGTAGTTATTTTTTTCATTTTTTCCTTTTATAAATAAATAAATACTTATTCTTTAGAAACCGACATGTAAAAGCACTATCAGGTGTCACTTAATCCTGACTTTTTATGACTAATCTTTTAAGCTTCCTTCCTTATCTTTTAAGCTTCCGAAGGGCGGAGAAGAAGGTGTGGAGACTACCGTAAATAAGCTCAATGATTTTGTGTTGGTGGGGCTGGTATGTTCTGCTAAGGCTCGGTTGTTTCAAGTTCGATCAAAGTAAGCGGTTGATCAAAGCATAGATTTTTACGAAAACGGATCGTCTGATTGGTGGAGAACGTAAAAATCTATGCTTTAAAAGAACGCTTACTTTAATCCAACTTGAAACAACCGGCCCTAAGGGAGCAAAGGCTGCGGTTTTATTCCCGCTATGCTATTCATATTCATGTCCGCGGGTTGGTTTGAAAATAATGTCGTTAGGTAAATTGTTGCCGGTTAAAAGGAACACGTATATTATTTATTTCATTAAAACAAAAAATATAAATATTTTTTTGTAAATAAAATAATAGAAAAGCTGTTATAATAAAACGATAAATCACTAATATGTTTTATACTTGATCATCACTAGGATTCGAACGACATGAATGACATCATGAACGTAGCCGAAAAGGGTACCAATGGTTTGTCATTCTCTCTTCGATCGCGGTACCGAATACAGATTTCGCTTCAATAAACTCAATCCATTCCTCATTATCTGTGTACCTCACTTATTTTGCTTGCCATCCTTACACAATACTTGTATACATCACGACACTTCTCATAACAAAAAAGAAGCCGGATAGTAGAGGCAGACATCTTCATCAATTTCCCAAAATTGATAACCACATATCGATATAATTGATAACATCATAAGTCCCTTCCAGATAAAACATATTAAGCTACGATGCCCTTATAATCTCATTCAGATTATCATAAAGTATATATAGAAAACGTCAAAATTTTATTTTTTCCCGTTATAGAAACACTTTTTTTATCCTTCTTTATTAATAATTTGTCTAAATTGTTTTTTGAAATACTCAGCTATTATTAAATATATATCAATAGATGATAACAGACATGAATGTACAATATAAATAATAATATAAGGACAAACTATAAAAATAAATGAATGTTCGTCAAATAAACAAGTTAAAATTAATAAAAATACTTGCCATTTCTAAAGATGTCACAAGAATTGCATAAAAATTAAATCCCACTATATTTTTCTAGCCAAGTAAACGATATTTCCACTAATTAATAGGACAAAACGATATAAAATATAATTTACATTCGAAGTCAACCAATAAACTTCAAAATAATGTGGAACACCTGTAACATACACGGGCTCTGATTGTCAATATTATTAAGTGTTATAACTGAAGTATATTAAATATCTAGTTAAACTTAATAAACTAACCAGCATATTTTTGGAAATCACTATAAAAGTCACTGTCTTGATAAAAATCTGAATTATGTATTTTTAAATCAGATTAAAAAACTACGTAATTAATCAGTGTCAACTGACCATTCGGCGAACGTAATAAGAACTTACAGCTCTCTTCATTATCATGTGCAGAAATAAAAATCATGTTGATTATGGATCTGTTCTCGGTTTAATATTTAATATAAATAAATTTTAATAGATGGCGACTTCTTATTCCTATATTATGATATAGATGTCGACGTATTGATAAACCATTATTGTGCCGTGTCTCTGACTTCTCTGCTCGACTTTTCTGATCCATTGCAGGGTTCATCATCAGGGCTGATATGCTGATTAAGTCTGCTGATGAAAATTGTATTAAATAGTTGTGTTCTGTTTATTTACAACTATAATTCTTTTTATTTCAATTCTTATTGTACTATGCCTGCCTCAATAAAAAATCTACGTTCTAACAAGAAAAATTTAGAATTGGTTACAGGCAAGAATATTGTCAAGTTATTAATAAAATCTCAAGTACTTATAGGGTGATGGTTTTTACATGTTTACTTTTCAAGATAAATTTTTACTAGATTATTGGAAATTTAACCTGATTTTTTTTGTAGATGTACACTGTAGTAGGTAAATAGTTTGAATATTATAACATCTGACTTTATAAGAGATAAGGTCCAAAAAATGTTTAAGTAAAACGTTACAATAACGAATGCGATTTTTTAATAAGTTTTACGACACAGTACTATATATAATATTACTGATTACCAGATGTTTCTCTGGGGTAATTTCTTCTGCCAGACGCTTTGAAGTTCTATTAATAACCATGTCATTTACATTAAATTAACATAGCTGAATTTTATATATGTCATTGGCGCACTATATAATAATATTAGATGATTTTCTGGAAGATACGCCTTAAAAGTGCTTTTTTGTATTGAAGTGCTTTTGAGGCATACCTTAACCTTTAAATCATCTACGTATTGACTCTAAATTCGTAACATATACCTACTTTCAGGTTAATAAGTCAAGTTAACTTTTCAAAAAAAATATTTGAGACTGTTAGATTAATTTTTATTTTGTCAACTCTGCCGCACTCCCGTGCGCTCCCTTTATATGGACTCGAGATTTGTTTATTTATTTATTACTCAAAAAACACATAATATTTTGACAGTGTAATACAAGCTATCCTCTATTTATTAAATATAATTAACAAAAATAAACGTAGTTTTCACCACTTTTGTATTAAAAAATGTCAACATGTTTCAGAGCCCATGGCCCCTTCGTTAGAATACAATTGTACACTAACAAAATCAAATTCAAAAATCGAAGTAGAGACAATCAAAATATTTAAAAAAAAGTTATATATGGAAAATGAATAAAAATAAATTACCTACTAAAGATGATACTTTTTCTTATTTCCAAAATTTCTAATTTATCAATTATTCTGTATAATTATCTCCAATTTTAATTCGGTATATTATTGTTGCCTTAGTTTTTTCATCTGTTCCAGTTTTTACGTTCATCTTTTTTTTCACGAAGATTAAAATTTCAACTATTTCAATGTAATTAAGAATGGCTTTTTTTGCCTATAACTGTTTTTTTGTAATTTTAATAATAAATATTTTTAAATGCTTATATAAGGAATCGTATTAATATTTCTTCATGCATAATTAATTTGTTTGAAACTACGTCAATAATTGTGAAATGTTAACAGTAATGTTTAAATGTCACATTTAGCAACAATATGTATTTATACAATGCGTCTCATAGTCAATTCAATTTTGAATGTAAAATATTTTGTACACTTTAGGTGAACTGTCGACTTCTACGGAGATAAGCAACAACAATTTTTTTTTCAGGATTGGTCTGCTCCAACCACTCGATCTTCACTACTCTCTATTACCTGACAGCCTCTTCATTTCTCGGTAGGTGCTACAGCGCACATTCCGATAACCTGGTGTATGTAATGATCTCTGATCTTTATTTCTGGCTTATTTTTGTAAAACAATAATAGGATTTAATGAAAGTTTATATCGAATATAAAAATTCATTCGTTTTGATACAAGTTAAATAAAATCATTTAAAACCTTGAAAAAGATTGAAAGCAAATAAATTTTGAATAATCCTTTTAAGGCGATTGTCCGACCGAGTGAGCAAATTTAAATTTTTTTTCTCATATCTTCTTTTGCGTTTTTTATCACATTTTTGTAGGGAAATGTCTCATTTTAAAATTTATTCATCAGGTTACGTATATTTTAAATACGGATATCTCATATAATAAATCATAAATAACATAAACTAAATTATTTAATAGATTAATAAATTACCGAATCTTCGATGTTTTAAAAATGAAGAAAATTGCTCCTCCTTTTGGGCTTTTTATGACTGAATGGCCTCGCGAGATGTCTTTTTTATTTAATAATATTATAAAATAAACGTTTGTCTTAAATTTATTAAAATTATTGCAAAATCTGTTAGTTTGTCAACATGCAATTTATGTTTTAAAAAACACTTTTTTTTTAATTATTCTTATTTTTTGTGCGTTTTTTCAATCCTTTTTAGATAGTTGATAACTTTTATATTTAATAAATTAAAGGAATAGACACTATTATTTTAAAATTAATACAAAAAAAATCGAAGAATTATTCTCGATTTTAGATATTTAATCAAGGCACTGCTTATTGTGTCATAAATTCGTTGCGTCTTGATTATATATCTGAAATCAGGAATATCGACAAGATTTTCATTTTTTTTATTTTTATTATAAAATAATAATATTTATTCATTTGACTGTTGAAGTAAAAAAGTTGTCAACCATGTAAAAAGAGTTGAAAAAACTCCCACAAAAATATTTTTTTTAAACAAATTGCAAGTAAACAAACTAACAGTTTTTGCAATAATTGTAATAAATTTAAGATGATCGTTAACTTTATAATATAATTGAATAATAAAGACATCTCACGAAGTCATTCAGTCATAAAATGCCCGTAAAGTGGAGCAATTTTCTCCACTTTTAAAACATCGAAAGTTTGGTAATTTATTAATCAATTATATAATTAAGTTTGTGACATTTTAACAAGATATTCGTATTTAAAATATATGTAACCTGATGAATAAATTTTAAAAGGAGATATTTCCCTACAAAAATGTGATAAAAAACGCAAGAAAAGATATGAGATAAAATGGTGAAATTTGATCGCCCTGCTGGACAATCGCCTTAAGCTACTGTAGTGACAATTCCATGTTTTACAGAAAATAAGTCAGAAATATTATCTAAAGAGTAAAGAATATATTTCACTCAAAATTAAATAAATATGACTCCCCCGAAGTATTTGTTACTAGCTAGGAGACAACCTGTACATTCGTATAGATGTTTATTCCCACAAGCTATGATCCCAATAACCATACAGAAATATATCACCAAATGATCTAGGTTCAAAAATCATTTAGAAGTATGTAACCTCACCGGGAACCGAACCCGGAACGCTCAGTATGAACAGTGAACCAAGGCAATTTGTCAAAACGCGGTCTCACATGTACAGGGTTATTTGAAAAACATTAATAACCTCGCAGGGTCTGCCTTGATTATGACTCGAAAATGTTCAAGCTATTATGACCTAATATCAATAGTTAAGGAGATATGCGACATCAAATTTTGCATTTTTTTTTCAGTATTTCTGACTTATTTCTTGTAAAACGTTGGACTTTCATTACAGTAACTCATATCGATTACGAAAAATTCATTCGTTTCAACACAAGTTAAATAAAATGATAAAAACCCTGAAAAAATTCCAATTGGAATATTTTCCAATTGGAATTCGAAGGTTTTTATTTTTTTATTTGACTCGTATTAAAGGGAATGAATTTTTCATATTCGATATAAGTTACTGTAATGATAGTCCAACGTTTTACAAAAAATAAGTCAGAAATACTGAAAAAAAAGCAAGCTTTGATGTCGCATATCTCCTTAACTATTGATAGGTTATAATAGCTTAAAAATTTTCGACTCATAATCAAGGCAGGAATATAGTCCTGCGAGGTTATTAATGTTTTACAAATAACCCTGTATACACAATTATAAAAATATGGATGTATTTTAATATAGTATTTAAATATATAGTATTTAAATATATATAGTATTTAAATAAAAACAAATGTCCTTTGAAATCGTGCATAATTTATTTAAATATATAAATAAAACTGCACATAAATATAAAAATTGACTATTGTACACGATACATATGTATATCAGGATTATCTTTTAATAAATTCATCCTCGGTGGGCGAAACTTTGTCTGGTCCCGCGACCTCGTCCGCTCCGCCGGCTGGGAGCAGAGCTGCCGCGGCTTCCTCCAGCTCCACTTCCAGCTGTGAACAAATAAAACAAATAATCAGTAATTAGCCTGAACATCGGTAAATTGTACCTTTGTTACGATTAAAGTCTTATAATTAACAAGTTACCAATTTACTTTAACGGTTACATTGCTGAATAATCGAACTAACCGTCTCGCGATCTCTCTGCTCACGAATGAATGTGTCCAGAGCCACACTAAACGGCGGGGCTGGAGGCTGTGCTCCGCGGATGAGCAGCTCCTAGTAGTCCTCCAGCTCCTAGCAGCTCCAGTAGTCCCTAACCATCTTGCGGATGGCGGCAGCGAGTATTACCATCGCCCTGCTCGGTCGACGTCCGCAGTTTGGCTGGAAAGATAAATTAAATCATGTACACATATTGATAGAGTACAGCGAATCACAAAAGACCGTGAAACTAATAGCGAAACGCACTAGATAATATACCACGATATTAATAGAAAGCGAACTCACAAGGCTCATTTTGATGGATCGGAAAACTTTTCACTTTGGGATATTCATGTTAATTGACCTTACTTTGCTGAAATCCAGCTAATTATACCATTTAAGGGTGCATTATTCATCCCTTAACTAATCACTGAGAACAAATAGGTAGCCCTTGTTATTGACTATGGGTTTCTCCTAATGACATACTTAACTTATTTCCAGAGAATTTTCGTCGGTATCCACCAGGTGTACTGCCAAAAATTGAAACGATACGTACCTAAGTAGAACCCATTACGATGCAAGATACATTTTTGATTTATTTTTTTTACTTTAGATGTGACAGACATTACTGAGAAACATGGTCCAAATTATTTTGACTCATGTAAAGATAATTATTTTATCTAAGGATATTTTTTTAATTATGTATGTGTTTTTCTATTAAAATGAGAGCAAAGACAGAAAAACAAAAAATATTGTTGCTTATGAAATACAAGTATGAAATACATTAAACAAAAAATTATTTATACGTTTCACATTAGGATGTGATTTTTGAAAATGGTTAAATTCAAAAACCATATAGCATAATAATTTTCTCGTGAAATATTTTTAGCCTTGGAAAATTTTGACAAGTATACTTACATGTTATAAGTCTTCATTACAATTATTTTTAGATTACATATTTTTACACTGTATATTGCACATCAATAATATTGTGCAAAATGTACCGAAACAAAAATATAGCCGAAAATCTTTAAATAGTTTTACACGTCTATTAAATTACGAGTAAAAACCATTTAATTTTTTCACGTTTTTTTAAAGTACGAGTATCTATATAATATGTGTAAATGAAAAAAAAAACGCAGGTAATTTTTTCGTGAAATATATTTTCTCTTTTAAGTCTAAATAATATTTTCCATCGTTTTATTAAAGTGGAGTATTTTTGGTGAATTTATATTTGCATTTAATTATTTATTTACTAATTATTTACCAACGAAAAATTGTCAAATACCAACTAATTTTTGTTGTTAAATACATTGCAACTAATGTAGAAATTATCATTGAAAGTGGAGTTAGTGTATTTATGAATGAAGCCTGTCTAAAAAAAATTTTTCTCTCCCACTCAAAACTGCCGTAAAACTGCTGTGCAGTTTGGCATATCTACATTGTAATAAATATCAAAAAAATAATAAATATATATAAAAAAAAAAATCACACCGGTGCCGTTGGTTTGGCTGTATTTTTCTGTTTGTTCTCAAATCCGTCTTGTATATTATTATAATTATGAAAATTTGATATAAATTGATCATGTTGACTCCATTGTAAGTGAAAAATAAATATCTTGATATATTTAATAAACATATATAATATGATTATAAATAATGGAAAAGCCATTTCCATTATTTATAAGCTTAGAGTTCTTATTTCCTACCAAACTTCTTATATATATACAAAAATTTGTGCTTCTTTAAAGATTCATTCTCGACAAGTTATATTGGCTATTTTTCTATTTCTCGAATGTTATCCTATTCGACTTTCAAATATTTCTCGTAAAATCACTTACTTCATCAAAATTTGACATCTTTCTTACTAGCCCTGTGTATTAGGGTGGTACAAAAACAACTCGACTTGCAGCCATCTTCTCGTAGTGAGTTCTGGATCGTTTTGTTCTGGATAACGGGCGAAGAGCTGCACAAAGAATCTTGTAAAAATTTCATCAATTTTGGTCAAATTGTGAGAGCGATAAACCTTTAAACAGTAAAGATGTCTTTACTAAATTAACTTAACTGAACCTAAAAATAAGTACCTATAATTAATAAAAAATTTGTTTTCACCACTTATATACTGAAATTATCAACATGTTTCAGGACCAATGGTTTCTTCGTCAGGGATACAATGTATACTAACAAATTAAAAATCAAAGTATAGACCATCAAAATATAAAAAAATACTATATGGGGAATGATTAATAATTAAGTACCTACTAACAGGAATACAAATTTAAAATAGTTACTCATATACGATTATGTGTACAGCCTTAAAGTGCATAAGTCAACCCCGTAACCGTTAGTTATATACCTGAAGGACAAACAACCCTTCTTATTGAATGCAGGTTTCTCCTAATTCTGAAAAGGTATGTACCTAAATGGATTCGTGAAAGTGTCCGTACTGAAATAATGATTAATGCTCCTTCTGGGTATTTGTGCTGTGGTTATTCTAATGTCGTCAATTTCGACTGTCAGAGTCAAGACTGTATTAAAAGTAAATAATCAAATATGATTTGTGTCCAATTCCAAAAATATTCAATATTAATATAATTATTCACATGGAATACGTTCAGAATTTGACACAAATCTACTAATTCGATGAGGTAAATTTTTTTAATCGAAGTTTTCAATAAAAAAATATTCTCCGCAGTAGGTGCGCCAAGACTTGTTTTGGACAATAGCACGAATAAATAAAAAGAAAAATTAAAACAAGCTGAATAAATTTTGAATTAAAGCTTAATCAGCCTACCCGAGAAGAAAGTAAAAATCTTACAAATAAGAAAGTTACTAGAGATTGTACTTTATGAATGAGGAGGTACTGAGGAAGGAAGAAGCTCCACAATAATCAAAGAAAATCGAAGTGTACAGTAGTTTGGACACATTCTTAAACCGTATCATAGACAACGAAGACCTCGGAAATAAAATAGAGGGAAGAAAATAGAGAAATACTTTTAACAAACAACTTCTTATTGATGTCCTGGAAAGAAACAAATCGAGTAGCTCGTTGGTCTTGTAGTCAGGACTGTCGCCTCGTGATCCAAAGGTCGCGGGTTCGAATCTCATTCTAGACCAGCAAGTAAGTCCTATTTTCGTAACACAAGTGGTTAGCTTAATTTGAAAATAGTAAGAATATTGATGTGACATGTATTCCGTGTTCGCATCGCTATAAAAAAAAGGCGAGCATTGAATCAAAAAAACAAAAAGCACACTTAAATATGAAGGAAGAATGAACAAACGAATCATGTCTCTTTTATACTGGCACAACACTTTTGCTTCGTCCACTTTTATACATCCCCTCATGCGGCCTTACTCGGTTGTTGTTTTTAACAGGGTTTGGCTAATATTTGGCTTATCTGATCTTGCTTCACAAGTCCCTCTTTAAGGGCGGATGGCCTAATTTTAGGAAGATCTCGCTAGGCCTTTTGTGGACGACCTCTGTCACTAATGCCTTAAACATTTTTTCAACAAATTTTGAGTAACTTAGTAGTATAATCACTCTCGCTTAGTGATCCATTGGTCGCTGTTTCGAGCCCCCTTCCAGGACACCGGCAAGTTAGTCCTATTTTCAAGAACAAGTGTTTAGCTTATTTTGAAAATAGGAAGAATATTGAAATGATACGTATTCCGTGTTAGTAATTCTATTTAAAAAAAAAAAATTGCCGCGTATATTTGATTTACCTTCACGCTCATACGTTCCACATAACCAAGCCATCTCAGCCATCCTTTCTTTCTTCTATCTGGTAGGCTACAGCCAATATCACAATTTCTGTTGCTGAATTTCCACCTTACTTACTTACCATCACGCCGTTTCCCCGTGGGGGCAAGCAGAGAGGATAGAGCGCCACCCTCTACTGCCCTGACGTACAACTCTTGTCTCATCCACATTCATACATCTTCGCATGCAAGGTCGACGGTTTTTGAAACTTCTAACGGGACCATCTTCCAGTGTATGGTTAATCTGGTCGTGCTACGTTTTCCGCGATCGCCCTCCCTTTCTAGAAACATCGACACTTGCGTTATATATTTTTATTACCACTCTTTTTTATTTACTCTTTCCTCATTCATTCGCTCAACATGCCCAAACCGCCTGATTTATTTTATTCTATTTATTCTAATAATTATTTAATATTATATTATTGATTTAATTCTAATAATTATGCTAAGATCAGCTATACATTTATTCCTAATATCTTAATTCTTTACTCTATCATAAATGGATTTGCCACACATACGTCTGAGAGATCTCATCTCCTCTGCATTCAGTCTACTTTCGTTCCTCTCCAGCCTCCAGCGTTCTGCCAGCTCCAGGCTTCACTTCCATACATCAGTGTTTGTACCAGAATTCCATTACGCACCGCTAGTCTTTCCTCGGTATTAGAAATTATTGTATTCAAAGCATCGTTCACCCTATTCCCCGCAGACACTTTTCTCTCTATATCTTTCTCAACCTTCCCTCTTCAATCGAACGTACTTCCCTAGTACAAAAACTTCATCTACTTGTTCCAAGCCTACTAGTAATTCACACATTGTCTTACTTTCCTCCTTCTCCAATACCATCACTTTTGACTTGTTTACATTGATAATAAGGTCACTTTCCTAGCATACATCCTGTTCACTAGACTCTGTAAGTCTTGTTCACTATTTGCTTTTAATGCTATATCATCCGCGCACAGTAAACAACAAAGAAAAACACTATCACTCCATTGTTATTTCAAACGGTTCTTCGTATTATTATTAATACAAACAAATGTTTGTAAAAGTATTGCTTGTATCATGTGTAGATTTTATTTAATCTTCCAGATCCTTATTTATTATACTATATTATGTATTATAATGTCCTAAAATATATTCTGATAAATATACATAAAATTTAATAAATAAACTTTTACACTGATAGCCATCAATAAGTTATTGGCAGCTACATGTATAATAGTTATTATGTAACAACATATATACAAATTATTGATAGATTTGGCATTAAAATTATAGAGATTATTCATGATGATCATTAAATAATATAAATCTTCTTACTTCTACGCGAATTTTATATATTATATTTTTTTCCCTACTTAAGTTTCGAGAGAAACAGAATTTCTCATCGACAGGTGAAGTATCAAACTAAACTCTCGTGGAGGCACCAAGGTTAATATTACTTAATGATAAACAAATTTTCAAGTTATTGCATATAAATCTTCATGTAAAGAAATTTTGAACATAGCATAAAAATCATAAAAAATATTTGTTTATTTTGATTTGGCAGGTTTTTTTGAAATATGAATATTCGTACAACTATCGATTCTGTTCGCATTTAATCAATTTATCAGGAATATATTTATGACCCAGGTTCATTACGCAGTCTTTCGTATGAAAATCGAATCATTCGTGTGTGCAAAGGTACGGTAAGTAAAATATCTTGCTACAGTACGGCCACTCTATGGTGGCACTTTTGACGTTTAGACTTACATGAAGTTTCGTAATTAATGACAGCTAAACATTGGAGGACAAATGCTATACTTTATTGCGCGAACGCCAGAGTAGTGATGTCCATCAACATTAAATATGGAATGAACGAAATGATTCAAAATGTTATAGGATAATGATTGCCTGTATAATATGCGTAGAATACGCAGAATAAGTATCCAAAATAACACAACAAATCTGACAGATCGATTGTGCCCTCTAAATATGATCTTTTTCTATGGCTTTATTAGAGGGCAAAGAAAACGGCTACAAAACAATAAAAGACGGATCAGACTGGGCTAATGTAGTGAATAGAACCGTGCGACGAATAAAGGAAGATTACGAAAGAGATATTAGAATCGATAATATTTTAGATAATGATATTATAATTAATTTAGGAAATGATAGCAGCGACGATAGTTCAATGGAGAGTGATAGTAATGGGGATGAATCAGATTGAAACATTCAAGTAAATATTTTTATCTAAGAAAAATGTGTTTTATTATTCTTCTATAACCTTTTTTATGTACAAAGAATTTCTCAACTCACACCGTGCGACGAATTTTTTTTTCGACTGAATTTTTTCGTTAATGATTTTAAGTGTGTCACAACACTATTACGATCTGTCAAAAATGCCATCTTACGATGGCTCGAGTATGACTTTCATATTCGGGCATCGTATGCAATTCTGACTTTTTATGACTCATCTTTTAAGCCTCCTTATCCTCCTCGCAACGTCCACCCTACGTGGCGGTGTGGGGGCTACCGTAAATAAGCTCAACGCTTTTGTGTTGGTGGGGCTGGTAAGTTCTGCTAAGGGAGCAAAGGCTGCGGTTTTATTCCCGCTATGGCATTCATGTCCGTGTCCAATTGTCAGAAAATAATACGGGTTACTTTGAAAATAATATATTTGGTATACTGTTGCAGGTTGAAAGGAATAAACATATTATTAATTTAATAATTTAAAAACGTAAATAATAATCATGTGCAGATAGGTAATATTTTTAATAAATAAAATAATAAAAAAGCTTTTAAAATAAATTACACAAAAATGTAGGTTTCACGAAAAAGAAAATCGAATTCATTTATATTATTATTTATTGAAAAAAATAAACAGAACGAGGAAAAGTTTTTCCAATTCGTTTAAATTATTATAAACAGTATGAGAATCAAGAAATCTATTAACGAAAAAGAAAACCGGATTAAAATTTTAGGACTTTCAAGCAGTTGATTTAAGGCGGGAAAATTTTATAAACATTCAGAAATAACACAGCATTATTTTGGATATATTTTAAAGTACCCGAGAAATAAAATGCGTTAACTTTTTAGTTTTTCGAGGCTTGATGTGAAAGAGATCACAATGAGCAATTAACTTAGAATAGTGACTAGAATTAAAAAAGGGTCGAATAGGTGGTTTGAGCATGTTGATGGTGTTAGAAAGAAAAGACGATCGCTGAAGACTTAGTACGACCAGGATAACCAGGGACTGGAAGATGTTCTCGTTAGTAGCCTCAACAATCGTCGAGCTTGCGTGTAAAGATGTGCAAACGTGGATGAGTTGAGAATCGTCAAGACAGAAGAATGTAACGCTCCTTCCTCTCTGCCTACCCCCTCAAAGAAACGGCGTGATGTTAAGTTAATTAATGATTTATTTTGATTTTAATATCAAAAATTTCATCCTCTTATCCCTGGAGGTTGAGGTAGCCAAAGCGTTAACAAGGCGCTTCAACGAGCCACTATCCTGCGCTATTTCAGTACCTGATGAACAATCGAGGCCATTCAAATATTTTCATAAAAAAAATTGTCGCTTGTCGGCCGCCTTCTCTCCAGAGTTTAAAAACAAATAAAAAGTCAATAAAACCATAAATTATCGGGAAGAACGATTGCCATTAAATAAAACTTCAAAGAAAATAAATTATTTTTAAAACTTTTTTGTAACTAAAATTTGGATCAGATTATTTTATATTGGTATATTGTAGTATTGGGTATAATTTTCCTCTGAAATCCACCCTTGTAAGCGGCTCAAGATGGAGATTGGATGTGAAATATTAACGAAAGCTGTAAATCTCTAAATCAGTGGGCTTGGCTGGTTTAAAATTTAACCTCCATCGGTTTTCACATCACTCCATCGCACATCCCTAGCGTGGATACTGGGAACCATGGAAAACTATTCATAAATAAAATAAGTGTATGTATATTTTATTTTATAAAATATTTATATAGGTACTCTTCAATCTTCTATCTTCAATTCCTAATCAAGCATAACAATTTCGTTGTCTGTCTGTCTCCATAACTTCGTGTAACGTCCGTAATTTCGTTCGGATTCACGGCTAAAAAAAACAAATTAAACGGCCGGAGATGGGGCTTGAACCCCTGGCTACCAAACCCGAACCATATTCATGCATGTTGCTACCAAACCCGAACCATATTCATGCATGTTGTCTTCGTGGACCGCCAAAAAGATATCATAAATAGGTATATACTAGGGCTTAGCAAAAACGCGAACCAATGCTCTAGTAAATAAATAAAAATATTGGTAATTGTTACTGTAGATCATTATTCAATTTAAACGTCATTACTCACACATAAAGCAATTAGGTTTTATTAAATATTAGTTAGTAGGTATCTAATTTTAAATAAATAAAAAAATGGACAATAAAAAAATTAAAAATAATACGATGTTATTTCTTTTTCAATCAAGTTTGTGTAAAATGCCCAATGAAATAGCTACTGATAGAACGCATTAAGTCGGTAGTCACTTAATTACAGTTATTTTTTCTAGTATACGTCGAATTAATTGATTTCAAATCTTATAATGTGGGTGCCCACAAGACAGTTCTGTATAATACACAAAAAAAAAATTAAAATTACGAAATTATTTGACTGCTTCGAAATTTCTAAATTCTTTAAATGCGATTTTCTCAGAACTTTTTTTTATGTCTTAATGTCTTTTGCCACTATACCTTCGATATGTACCGTTAGTGTGGTTGTACCTAAAGAATCTATTTGAAAGCACCTCTTGCACTCCATGTCACAGTGTCCACCATAGTTAAATACATTTTCTGAGAAATTTGAAGTAAATTGTGCAAATAAAATGACAAAAGCAGGTCTGTAAATCTAATGGAATAGCAAATAACTTCACATGAACGATACTATTCAAAAATGTTGTACATCCCTAATACGAATGACACAATTCCTCGAATTCTACTTATGTTCATGCTATACCTATCAAATGCGATGAACGGTTCGCAATAAATTTAATAAGAGTTTTTATGACTCCAATAAAAAAATAGATATTAGTGACATCTGTGATTAATTAAGGGGAATGAAAAAAGCTTTGGATGCCGGTCGCGCAAATGGTAACCACAACATACATATGAAACGGGTTGTAAAACTTAAATATTTAACTTCTAAAAATTTGATAGATGTGGTATTCTATCATGAATGGAAGTGGTGAACGTTACATTCTGTAAAGAGATCACTTAAGCCAGCCGTACGATAGGTCGTAAGCCCTATAAACATCCAAAGACTTCCATACCTACTTTCCCATTAAAAAAAGATATAATTTCGACTCTATGACACATCTATAATATATCTTGATTAATGATGTCCCTGGGACAAAATTCAGTACTGTGTTCTGAAAAATTTGGACAAAGTTTTTATGATCTTTAAAATTTAAAATAGCCATTTTTTTTATTAAATATATTACTTACATATAAATTCATAAATTCTTTCATAGAGACCTTCGTGTAGAATTACGGATGTGGGGGATTATAAATTTGAACTTATTGGAGTTTCCGTGGCTAATCTTTTTACTTGGGCTGTGCTTATGTATACCTACTAATATATAAGGAGGTAAAGTTTGTAAGTTTGGATGCAGGAGGAAATCTCTGAAACTACTTATCCGATTTTAAAAATTCTTTCACCAATACTTAGAATGGACTTTCAATATTTAGGGTAGACATAAGTTATATTATCACGTTAAAATAAAATGACTTTTCGTGGTGACCTGTTTTACAACCAAAGTCGACGAAAAATGGTCGAGCGATGCGTTTAACGGTAAGAGATATTTAAATACTTTCTAATGAGAAGTTGTAGAACTCAAAAAGGTCTGTAAAAAAATTGCGATGACATATATATCTATATAATTAAAAGTTGATAAAATATGAATAAAAGTTACTAAAAATCTACACGAGCGAAGCCGCGCAAGTAAGCTAGTATTTTATTTATAGATTCATTTTCATGCTTGCGATGTATTTCAAATAAATACTCGTATAGGTATAGTAAAAAAATCCTGTCAATAAAATCATCGGAACTTAATTTTTTTTTAAATAATTTATTTTAATAATTTCACAACAGAATTACCTGCAGATCTTGCAGATTCATCTGTGTTAGAGGGAGAACGACTAAATATTAAAAACTATTTTGAAAATCGTTATTATACTCGTAAAATTTGTTAGCCTAACTTACATGTAAATACTATTTTACTGATAATTTTATCTTCTATGTAGGTATCTTTGTGGGATCTTATTCTCAGCGTTAAACAAAATAAAAAATAATAAAAGAAAGCGACTGAGACATGAAGTTAGTAGCGCTTGCTTGGGCTTGAAGTGCACAAAATACCAACCTTCAATCAAAGATTTAGCTAATTATATTCAGCAAAAAATGAGTCACTAATATAAAGAAATATATGTTTTTACTTATTTTATAAATACATATAACAAAAAAAAATACAAGGACTTCGGGTCAGGGGTTCGCGTCAGGGGTTCGCGTCTCATTCCTGGGTACCAGCAAGTTAGTCCTATATTAATGGCATAAACTTTGTTTAAAAATAGTAAGAATATTTTTTAAAGTTATTTATATAAATAATTGATATCTGTAAATAAAATTCACGCACTATCTTCAAAAAAACTACTCTGCATTTTAAATGTCTACGGATAATGTTAAAAAATGATCCTCGTGATAATAAATGATTGATCAAAAGACTCCACTTTTTCGATGACTACGGTCTAGTCCGTTTGGAAATATTACATCCGTTGTGCGGCGCTAGAAGTGGGTACCGATTGTTAGAAGATATAATATGATGAAAGATGAAAGGAAATCTCATTTATACTGGCCTTAGAAACCAGCCAGCGAGCATCAGAGATTTAAAAGATTTAGAAGTGATGACGGGCCACCAGCGTATTACATCGTATCTACCTGATCATCTATTGAATCCTATTGAAATTTACGTAATGGATTTTAACTTTCTTTTAAACCTATATTTTATAAATGAAAATAAATTATTTTGTACCCAGTTGTTTAAGTGAGAAAAGAATTAAAGAACATTCCACCAACTGAGTATATAAAAAAAACTAACCCATAAAAACCAAGTTTTTATTTTTTCCCTTTCTTTGTAAATTAAGTTTACCATCATGTAATTAAATAATTGATCGACTGAAAATGAAACATGTCTAGACAAATATCTATGTCAGAAATCTCTAAAAATATCTCTTTATTGTTTGATTTCTTTCCAAAAAACCGAAGTGTGCTGTCATCTGTGAACCAATTGTCATAAATTTTCGAAATTCGTAGTGAAGTACCTATTACACCTACTATATACAAATTTTAAATATTCCGTGACGTTATCGGGCCGCCGTTGATAGCTTTTGTAATGATTCCAATTTGAAATTGAAATTGAAAAATCCAAAATTATAATAATTATTATTATTTTTTAGCGAAAATTTGATAGATCTTCTTGATCGTCACCACGAGTCTGCTTGCAAAGTTTCAGCTCGATTGGATCACGGGAAAAGGGTTAAAAATCGATCCAAAGTTTTTTCGTCAAACAAGCCACGAGTAAAAAGAAAGGAAGTAATAAATAATAAAGGAATAATTATCGTATGTTGCTATGTTTCTTCTATACAGGGTTATTCGGAAAACATTAATAACTTCGCAGTAGTATATTCCCGCTTAAATAATGAGTCGAAAATGTCGAAGCAACTATCACCTGCTATCAATAATTATGGAGTTATGCAATATCAAACGAAGCTTTTTTTTCAATATTTCTGACATTTTTTTTACACGACGTTGAACTATCATTGCAATAACTTGTATCGATTACGAAAAATTCATTCGTTTCAATACAATAGTTAAATAAAATATTAAAAACCCTGCATAAATTTCAATTAGAATGTTGTCCAATTGGAATTCGAAGGTTTTTATTATTTTATTTGACTTACATTAAAGGGAATGAATTTTTCATATTCGATATAGGTAAGTTTCTGTAATGATAGTCTAACGTATTACAACAAATACTCTTTCGATAAAAATAGAGATGTTAAAATCCTTCACTTGAAATAATCAGCTATTATTACGTATATATCAACAGATCACAACCGACATGTATGTACAATATATTACATTAAGAAACTAAAAAGAATAATATAAGAATTTACTATAAAAATAAATTAATATTCGTCATGTCAAGAAGCTAAAATTAATAAAAATACTTACCTATCATTCCTAAGGATGTCACAAGAATTGCGTAAAAATTAAATTCCACTCTAGTGTTTTAGCCGAGTAAACGATTTTTTCACTAATTAATAAGACAAAACTATATATAAAACATAATTTACATTCGTAGTCAACCAATCAACTTCAAAATAATGTGGAACATACCTACCCGAGCTCCGATTGTCAATTATTGTTATAAGAGCATATTAAATATCTAGTAAATAACTAACCAGGATACTTTTTGGAGATTATGTACTTTAAAAGTCACTGTCTTGATAAAAACAATCTGAATTATGTATTGTTAAAATCATATAAAAATACGAAACTCATCAGTGTCAACACTGTCAGCTGACCGCGTGGCTAACGCTATGAGAACTTACAGTTTTCTTCATTACCATGTGCAGAAATGTCGAAATTACGTTAAATATGGTTCTGTTCTTGGATTAAATATTTAAAATAATAAATTTTAATAGATGGCGACTTAATTATTGATAAACCAATATTGTGCCATGTGTCTGGTTGACTTTTCGGATCCCTCTGCAGGGTAGATTCGTCAGGGCTGATGTGCTGATTAAGTCTGCTAATCTGCATCTATGTACATAGAAGAAAGTATTAAATAGCCTTGAACTGTTTATTTATAACTGTACAATATTTTATTGTAATTATTATTGTACTATGCCTGCCTCTTTACAAAAAATCTATTTTGAGGCATTAAAAATTTAGAATAAGTTACAAGCAAGAATAATATTGAGTTACTAATAAAATCTTAAGTATAGGCATTAACGGTTTTAATTTTCAAAATAAATATTTACAAGATTATTGGAAACTTAAATTAGGTTTAATTAATTTGTTTATTTTTTATGTAAGAAAGCGTATGAGAAAAAATAAGTTTATTTTCACTTATTGTGCGTGCATAAAACTAAAATATACATCAAAATAAACAAGAAAAGAAATTCCGGCACAGGGAATCGAACCCGAGTCCCCCGAATGGGAGCCGGCTTCCCCGCCACTACACCAAACAGAAAACGCTGACGGCCGCGGAGATAATGTCTATAAGAACTTAGTGTACAAATGGTTCGCGTCTTTGCTAACTTCTAGATTATATGTAGTCTTATTTTTAAGGATCCCGCACATGCGATTGTGCCAACTGCCATAGATCTCCGCGTTCGAGTTCGCTCGCCCGGCGTTCGAGCCCCATCCCGGCCACTTAATTTGTTTTTTAACCGTGAATTTGAACGAAATTACGGTCGTTACACGATGTTACAGGGATAGACGGACGGACAGAAAGACGGACGGACAGACAGACAACGAAATGATTATAATTTATTCGGATACTTAATTTTTGTTATGGTGTTCTATACATAAAAAGTTAGTGTGTATATAGTAACTTACCCTACCCATAGGAAATATACTCGTAACAACATATTGCATTGTATCCGGAGGCGTGTCGTTTAACACGTCTAATTAACCGATGCAATTTATTGCATCGCTCGATTTAAATTGACTCTTTTATTTTTTAATAAACATTTTTTTTAATCTGTCTGATTACTTTAATGTATTCAATTAACTTTTTGTTTTATACTACCCACATAAACCCTTAACCGCGCCCTCTTCCGTTGAATAATTACATTAAACATGGCCTATTACCTCATAATTATTTCCACGACTAGGGCGTGCATTACCGGTTTTCGTTAAATCGGTTTACCGGAAAAAATGTATAAATTGCATCATCAAATAACTAATAAACATATTCTCAATTTACGACATTTTGGTTACTTGGAAAAATATATATGTTTTTTAAGTAATTGTGATGATGTTAAAAAATTAATTATTTTAATTGTTAGCTTCGAACAGGATCGGAAAGTTTTTATTTATAAAGAGATTTTTAGAATTCTCCCCAGAAATTCGAGGGAAATGTTTACATTTATCATTTAAAGAATTTTCGGTGGTAAGAAACCCAATCAAGAGACCAGCAAATTGATCATATTTTTATAGCACTAGCGTTTGGTTCTAGGACACCAATATGCCCCGGATAATAATACCCCGTCAAAACCACCTCAGGACATAAACCCCTCGTACAAATACCTAACCCGCCGTGCAAAAAACTCGCCCGCATCTCTATTTTTTCAAAAGAAAAAAATATATGTATATATCTTACATCGACTCAGCCAACTTATGTAGAATGAGAGAAATCTTTTTCTTAAGCGGGGGTAATCTACACTCAAATCCTAAATCTAGCCTCAAGATGACAAGTTGTACAAGTTTAAGTTCTCAAAAACCCACAACTAATTTAAAAAAATCTCACACGTCACCCTCGCAACGAGGAACTACCGAAGAAGATGAAGATATTACCGATATTAACGTAATATTCTCTGTTTAACTGTCATTTCGGATATTTTATACGCACCGTATGTATTACCGAGAAGCGAACCTCGACGTTTCATTGGATGCTTATCCAACGTCATCAGGAATTTCAATAGAGATGACAGTTACAAACTATCAAGTATTTGGAGCCCTGTTCTGACAACGCTGATTCAACCCTTGAGAGATGTCGCAGTAAAATCCGCCGACGTAACTAGTAAATATTGCACACTGGCGATCTCTATTGTAGAAGAACAGAACACTCCACAACAAAGTGCATACAATTTACGCCCTAGAAAGCAGCACCTATAATCAGTCCGACCTCCACCTCCGCGGGTAAAGGTCGTCCTCCTGATGACGTTGGATAAGCATCCAACGAAACGTCGAGATTCGCTTCTCGGTAATACATACGGTGCGTATAAAATATCCGAAATTACAGTTAAATATGTCTAACGACCGTAATAACAACCTTAACTCTTTAATAATATTCTCTGGTTAACCGGTAGGTAATGCCGTTTCACGGGAATTTCGGCAGCCCTACACCCGCCTTGTATACGTCTTTCACTGCCGGGGATCTTAGGCACCGTTGATACCTATCGTAGGTTTAATTATTTAAGACTTATTTCATCATTTCTCTGATTGAGTCTCAGAACTAATCCTAGATTAGACATCTCGATGTCTTAAAAGGATTACTGATTGGCAGATATTACATAATTTTTGAAAAAGAATAGCTACGCAGATGAGCTTGGTTCATCTAAAAATTAAATCAAAGGGATTTATCCACCAGCTCTTCAATCAGCTGAACATAGTTCACCACCTACAGAACATTTGACTAGTCAGTAGTCATTCTTCTTCGTTTTCAACATGATCCCCTGATCATTCTGAAATATGCACATTGTGTCTAGTGAATTTGTAACCTGATTTCGATTTTGGGATATCGAGTATCTGGTAATAATACATTTGCTTTATTTTCTTACTTAAATTGTATAATTCTAATGACTTTTACCTAAATAACTCTGTGTTTATTTTTAATATTATTTATATCTCCTTTGAGATATGTATTTTTTTTTAATAATTGCATGAGAGATTGCTCCATTTACCTTGCAATTTATGAATATGGTATACCTTATAAGGAAGCGATTATTTTTTAATGTTATTATTAATTAACACACCGAAATAATCGCTCAGTTGATAAAAGTTGCACACTACGCGTTATGGGTTGCCTATTCATTATATCCGTTCTGCGTTTAGAAGATGGAATAATCGTTTTTCAGAACAAATATAATATAATAAGTAATTTCTGAAAGTCAAACATGTTTCTTACACACAATATCACTAGACCTTCCTGTCTTCGAGATATCTACTACTCAGAACTATAATCTTTCCCCTTAAAAATATTATTTTAAAGTTAATAATACTTCGTTTCATACCAATAGCCTTGAGTTATGTTCATCACACTACCCAAGACAAGTTTAAAGAGGATCCAATCAGTGAGGTTGTTACTAGATACATTTTTTCGCCATATATTAAGACAACTATAATATAATATATCTTGATATTCAAGAATCCTTTAAAACAAATTATTTGAAAGTCTTTAGATAATCCTTTGCTCTCGGAAAATATAAACATATATCTCATGGATAAAGAAATTAGTCATTGAGCACATTAAAATTCAATCCATTTCAGCATTTCAAAATCGAAACTATCAATCATTTCAAATATTGTTTAAGTACGATAGAAATAATTATTTTAATAGTGATGCTATCCTTTATTGAAATGTAAATGAAACACCTTACTAAAACACCATTATTAAAAACACGCGATATTTGGAATTTGGGCGCTCCTAAAGTTCACCCACTGAAAAAAGGTGTGATTCCCTAATTCACTTTTTAATTTTATTATTAAATAAGTAAACCTTAAAATAAAAGGCTTCTTGACGTCATCTGTGTACGCCGTGTTTGTAGATATTTGTACAGCCCTGTTACAACCATTTTAACTGTTCGAAAAATATTTTTTCTTCTTCTGTATGAAGGCTTGAACTTTGTGGTGACATTATTATTAAAATAAAACACAAATTACTTTGTTTTCACCACTAATATAGTGGTGAAAACAAAGTAATTTGTGTTTTATTTTAACAACCATTTTTTTAAGATTTTTGCTATCGTCAACCTAATTTCAACCTAAGTCAACCTAACTCGTTATAGTAATCGTATAATTGAAGAATTCAACAGTAGGTACTTAGTTTTGTAATCCACAAGACATTAAGTCACGCTCCTTATTACTTCATTAACATGTTAAAATACCAACACTATTTTAAAATCACTACTGAGTTAGTGTGTGTGTGTGTTTTAACTTTTTATCTAGGAATAATATAATCTTTAAAAATATGAAAAAATATATTTTTTAAGGTCCGCCATTCTGAAACGAAACAGAATATCAGGCTATCTAACGAAAGTAACTGATATATTTAAAAGCTAATTTTTCACAGTTTGATAAAGAACTACGGCATAATACGTTTGCTACAATATACAAAAAATCTGTTGTATAATATATGAGAGGTATAAAAGCAAAGGCAGCAATATCTAAAAAAAATTTTAAATGTTCTGTTTGCAATCGCCGAGGATTACTATCATAATTTAAAATGTACTGAATTCGAGATTTTGTAGGAGGTATAGCTCTATTCCAAATCACTATTAAAAGCTAAGACAACAATATCTACCTCACCTCAACTCCCAAGGACATGTGTCATGTGACAAAATGGCCGCTTTATATTAAAGTAAGATTTGATGTCGATTTTAGACTGAAACATCATAGCAAGACAGCAATATTCAATTACGTAATTAGCAAAAGCAACATTGGCAATATTTGGTAACAACCACAGCAATATCCCAATTATAATAGTTTCGCTGTCTGTCCATAACTTCTTTATAGTAATTATCTCCCCTTTTTCTTAAAGAAACAACGATTTTTTTTTAAAATCTTTTTTATGTAATTTTAAGGCTTCATAGATTAAAATATAACCAGTATGATTTGCCCCTCCCTACTCACAGGATAAAAACATTTATATGATGGCCGATTGTTATCCCAGCACAGAATATATGATAAATGTCCAGAGAAAGAAGAAGAAGAATGATAGTTTTTTTTATATTTATATCAGGAACACCTTAGTGGGATACTGCTACCCGTCATATAAATATATCTACGTATGTTTCTATGTAAAAAAAAATCCGTAGGCGCATACTATATAGGAGGATGATTTTCCTGTTCATGATTTGAAATTATTTCGATGTTTCGTCATGATGACATCTGCCATGCTTTTTATCTTATTCCATCAAAATGTATCTAAAACGTAATTAAACTACTAATATTATTTCATTATTATTCAGCAAATATTAGTATTATTTGTACCACAGAACGTAGTGAAGGAGACCCACAGCTTACCAATATGTTTTGTAAGCAATAGCTCCCACATCGGCCCTTCACTTTCACCACTCAATTTGGCATTATTTTAATGCTAAAGCTGTCATCCTCGCTGCGCCGCTGACACTCGAGTGAGTGATGGCAAAAGCATGACGATCGCAAAAGTATGTTTTATTATTACATGTTAAACAAAATAAACGTACAATGATACATACATAATTTAATATAGATACATACTGAAAAGAAAATATCACACAATGTACAAAGCAGAATATTTGACATAAAAGACCTGCATGAAATATTCAACGCAGCCCAGATTATATTCATAAATACATGCATAAGAGAGTGCGCTCGCCGGCGGCCCTTGTCGTACGCTTTAAAAATCGCCCCGATATTTATACAAAATTGTATAGAAAAGTGAGTGAGGTAAAAAAAATTGTATTTTTTTTATTCACTCATTACTCACCAGAATTACACTTGTGCACCACACGGTCACACAAAAATTTACAGTCATGAAATCGGTCTGTTCTCATAGGCCTGCGTTATAAAAACTATCGCAATAATCATAACTTGATTTCTATTGTATAACACTGTACGCATCGTCAATTTTCGTAAAGAACATCATATAATTTTTTTTTATATTATATAATTATATATAAAAATTATTTTATAATATTATGCTAATATTAGGTCCTTACATATGAAATTGGCGTTTAGTATGGGAGGAACATAAAACCGATTTTTTTTATTAAAATATATTTATTTAATCAAAGTATGTACCATTGCTATCTATGCACTTTTGCCATCTCATAGGTAGTTCATCGATCCCTTTACTAAAAAAACCATTCGGACTGGAATCAATAAAATCTTTGAAGGCGGTTTGGACTGCCCCATCGGAGTTGAATTTTTTCCTTTGATAGAAGTTATCCAAATTTCGAAAAAAATGGTAATCTGTTGGGACAATGTCCGGAGAGTACGGTAGATATCTTAGACATTCCAATTGAAGCTCCTCTAATTTGGTAGCTGTCTGTTGTGCAGTGTGTGGTCTAGCGTTATCATGAAGCAGCAGTGGCCTAGAGCGATTAACCAGCCTCGGTTGTTTAGCAACTAGCTTTTCCATCATGGTTTGCAGTTGCTGACAATAGACATCTGCCGTAATCGTCTGGCCAGATTTAAGAAAGCTGTAGTGAACGACACCAGCACTAGTCCACCATACGCTCACAAGTAACTTTTTTGGAGTCATTTTCGCTTGGGGCATGGTCTGGTTGGTTCGGCAGGGTTCAGCCATTGCGATGAGCGCTTCCGATTATCGTACAGGATCCACTTTTCATCACAGGTAATGATTTGATTTAAAATCCCTTCATTATTGTGCCGGTTGAGTAATGCAACGCAGCAGTCAACGCGCGTTTGTTGATTTGGTTCACTCAATTCGTGAGGTACCCACCTTTCAAGCTTTTTCACCTTACCAATTTGCTTCAAGTGGATTAAAACAGTTTTATCACTAACACCGCAGCCTGCAGCTAACTGGGATGTGGTTTGCGATGGATCCGCTTTCACAATAGCCTTCAATTCTTCATTATCAACTTTGGTCTCCGGCCGTCCACGGGGCTTGTTCTGCAGGTCGAAATTTCCAGAACGAAAACGTTGGAACCAAAAACCCACTGTGTTTTCTTTTGCGGCACCGTCGCCTTACACATCATTAATCCTTCGAGCCGTTTCTGTAGCACTGGTGCCACGGTGGAACTCGTACTCGTAAATAACGCGATATTTCAAGTTTTTCATTTTGTAAACTGAGTGACGCAAAGAAAAAAACAATTGAGGAAAAAAACAAATGAATTATAATTTTCAAAACAAAAATACATGAGTAAATAGCTGTATAAATTTGGATTTGGAATTCCTAACCAAAGAGAAGATATTTGAGATCAAATTTGCCAGTACGGCAAAACGCCAATTTCATATGTAAGGACCTAATATGTGCTACTGCTTTATACTTTATATTATTATTATTAGTTATTTTTTTTGTATTTTTTATTATAGTATGCTTTCTTTAAGCTTCTGCTTTTGCTGTATACATACTTGCGTTTTACTATATATTATATTTATCTTTAAGTATTGTGCTACTGCTATGTATTTGCTTTACATCCTATTTTATTATATTTTATTGTTTATATTCCATGGGCAATCATTAAGTATTCTTTAATTTAATCTACACTAAACCTTATTGCTCATAAAAGCCCTGAAAGGCGTTAATAAATAAATAAATTAAATAAAATAAACACCAATATTATTTTGAAAGTTATCTTTAATCTGTTTGTCTTGTTTATTGCCTAAATATTAAATTGAAACCAATATTATCGCTTTTCTGACAGAAATATTAACATTTTACATATGTCTTGACATTTATAATCTATTCTGTGCTGAGAATCTTTTTATCCTATGAATGGGGAGGAAAAATCTTCCTGGCTCTATTTTAATCTATTTTATTAATTGAGTTTCTAGAGTAACGGAATCTCTCATCGACAGGTGAAGTATTAAACTGACTAAAAAAAAATTAGATGGAATTTAAATAATTCATTAATTAGACACTGCCAAAATGAGCTAGATTTACTGGCGTACACATGATTGTAACGGGAATATTAAGAGGAGAAGAGAAGATTCGGTGAAATTAATATTGTTAAGCAAATGAATAGGTACCCGAAATGAAATTTCTTTTAATTTCTAAAATTTGAAAATTATTCATTTTATTTCTTTACGCGCGACACGATGAAGAAGTTTAATGTCATATGAAAGAAAACAATGATTATTATCCATGACCTGGTTCGCGAATTCAGTAAAGTTATTTCTAGTTATTAACGTCGATGCTCTTTTAGTATAATATTGAGATTTCCCGTAGTTTGACCGATGTATTTACTTATTTAGGTACTTACTATTACTCTCCGCATGAAATTTCGTAAAGTCCACTTTTTTCTAAATTATCCATTTTTAACTTTAATTTAATTAAGGACTCAGTTATTATTATGATAGAATAATTATTTATTTTTAATTACTATTATTTCTAAGTTCTTCTGTTCGTTTTTGATGTTGTTATTTCAAAAGGGGTATTGGTTTGATAACGGGTCCATTGAAGATTTGTCGCCAGAACTCGGCAAAATGAAAATGTTTAATGTAAAAAAGATAAAAGTAAGCGCACTTGTTACACTTCCCGAGGTCAGCCCAGTGTCAAGTGCATGCAGACGCTCCTTGACACCCGGCCGCCTCTAAACACTGTGTCGCCCTTAGGCGGGCTAAACCACCTTGCGCCACCCTTATACTTGTACCAACACTATAATCGACATAACCTATTTAATATTACGAGTACTTACTCAAAAACAATTTCTTGACGCTTTAAAAAATTTGTTGTTGTTTTTAGTAAAAGCTGGTAAAAAATCCCTATATACAGGGTTATTTGTAAAACATTAATAACCTCGCAGGACTATATTCCTGCCTTGATTATGTGTCGAAAATGTTCAAGCTATTATGACCTAATGTCAATAGTTAAGGAGATATGCGACATCAAAATTTGCATTTTTTTCCCAATATTTCTGACTTATTTTTTGTAAAACGTTGAACTATCATTACAGTTACTCATGTCGATTAAGAAAAATTCATTGGTTTCAATACAAGTTAAATAAAATGATAAAAACCCTGAAAAATTCCGATTCGAATGTTTTCCAATTGGAATTCGAAGGTTTTTATTTTTTTTATTTGACTTGTATTAAAGAGAATGAATTTTTCATATTCGATATAAGTTACTGTAATGATAGTCCAACGTTTTACAAAAAATAAGTCAGGAATATTGAAAAAAAATGCAGACTTTGATGTCGCTTATCTCCTTAACTATTGATATTAGGTCATAATAGCTTGAACATTTTCTACTCATAATCAAGGCAGGAATATAGTCCTGCGAGGTTATTAATGTTTTACAAATAACCCTGTATAACATTGCGGAAACGAAAGCAAACGGAATTATTGTGAATTTAGTGTGGCGGATTTAAAAGGATGAAATAAGAGATTAATACTGTTTTTATGATGTCGTGGTTATATGATTGATTATTAGCTGTTATATTTATATAACAAGATATTTTCTGGGGAACCTGCGTCAGATAGTTCCTAAAAGGATTTTTAAATTCACCAAGTTTCGAGTAAATTCTTGAGGATTCTATCCTGAATCCTGCCTTAAACTGAAAAGTAAACTTGCCCGTTCCAAATAAGACCCAAAATAAAAATAATTTTAAACGTTCAAAATCTTAGTAAGTACGTAATATTAGGTCCTTACATATGAAATTGACGTTTAGTATGGGAGGAACATAAAGTCGATTTTTTTTTATTATAATATATTTATTTAATCAAAGTATGTACCATTGCTATCTATGCACTTTTGCCATCTCATAGGTAGTTCATCGATCCCTTTACTAAAAAAACCATTCGGAAGGGAATCAATAAAATCTTTGAAGGCGGTTTGGACTGCCCCATCGGAGTTGAATTTTTTCCTTTGCAAGAAGTTATCCAAATTTCGAAAAAAATGGTAATCTGTTGGGGCAAGGTCCGGAGAGTACGGTGGATGTCTTAGACATTCCACTTGAAGCTCCTCTAATTTGGTAGCCGTCTGTTGTGCAGTGTGTGGTCTAGCGTTATCATGAAGCAGCAGTGGCCTAGAGCGATTAACCAGCCTCGGTTGTTTAGCAGCTAGCTTTTCCATCATGGTTTGCAGTTGCTGACAATAGACATCTGCCGTAATCGTCTGGCCAGATTTAAGAAAGCTGTAGTGAACGACACCACACTAGTCCACCAAACGCTCACAAGTAACTCGCTTTTGTTGTTTGCTTCCTCAATCGTGGGTAACCCACCTTTCAAGGTTTTTCACCTTACCAATTTGCTTCAAGTGGATTAAAACAGTTTTATCACTAACACCGCAGCCTGCAGCTAACTCGGATGTGGTATGCGATGGATCCGCTTCCACAATAGCCTTCAATTCTTCATTATCAACTTTGGTCTCCGGCCGTCCACGGGGCTTGTTCTGCAGGTCGAAATTTCAGAACGAAAACGTTGGAACCAAAAACGCACTGTGTTTTCTTTTGCGGCACCGTCGCCATACACAT